>JANBTT010000262.1:0-10313 GCA_027578915.1 Coemansia sp. RSA 1200 | reverse complement strand
GCGATTAGACCATGCATTTTCCCAGCACACGAGGTGTTTATAAGCAAATGCCACGAGTTACTAAAAAGAAAATAAAACACTCAGTTTGATTTGTCCAAGGACTGCGAGTCGCTTTTACCATCGTTATTGGAGCCGTACCGTTTGTAGATAATGTCCGCCATAATCCCAGCTAGAATAATTCCACCAAACCATGTGTTTGATCTGAATATTCTCCAGCAAGTCGCAGGATCATTAATGTTAACGCTTTTAAGCTGCCATATAAGATGAGAAGATCCAGCACCCAGCACCGTGGCAAAAAAAAGTATTCCCTGGCCGTTCATATATCCGGATAAACAAATAAATCCAATAGTTGAAGCAGAGAAGGCTGACAGGATGACTTTAGTGTTGTCGCCAAAAAGTAGCGATGTCGATTTGACACCAGCGGCAACATCGTCTCGTTTATCTTGGTGTCCGTATATAGTGTCATAAACGAGCGTCCACGATACACCGGCCGCATAGAGTGGCAATGTCACTAACCAATCCATGCCACCAGCCATTGCAGACCATCCGACCAACGCGCCCCAGTTAAACGCAAGCCCAAGCACAAGTTGTGGCCAGTAGGTAATTCGCTTCATAAATGGATATATAATGACAAAAGGCATCGATCCAAGGCAAAAGAGAATAGTGTACGGATTCAGCTGCATTAGAACGCCCAATCCTGCCGAAAGCTGGGCTCCAAGAAAGAGAAGAGCTCTTTTTCTGCTGATGATACCAGATGCAATTGGCCGGGTTTTGGTCCGCTCAACCTACAGAAGATGAAAGCAATTAATGACGTTTACAAGAGATATCATTAACAGCAGAATCTGGTGAGAAAAGGAAAAGGAAAAAGTTCACCTGGGTAAATATACAAGGACAAGCGTCGTCTGTTTTTTTTTACCATTCGGCCTTCACAAAAAGTGTAATAGCAATAAAGAACAAGCGTAGCATATTGGCGTATGAGCCAAGTCATACTTTTTGATACATGAAACTGTCAATACATATGTAATTCAGAAAGCAAATAGATACTTGCCATTTTGTCGAATTTAACATCCCACATGTCGTTAATCGTGCAGCCAGCGCCACGCATGATTACCGCACCTGTTCCAAATAGACCCATCATATATACCATATCAATGACAGGAACCCCACCACTAAACGCGGCCATTCCGATTCCCCAAGTGCATGGCCAGTACAGGAGCCATGTTCCAATCGGTTTATCGATGCGTGTGAGATACAGATAAGGACGCATCCTTTCAGGAAACCTGTCAATGAAGGGGCCATATCTCAGCCCAAAGGGCCGCAACTCTGCATCTATCAAGCCTTCTGAACGAGAATCAGACGGACTGTTGTCTTCACTTGTTCTTGGACCAGTTGATAGCTGTCTAAGACCTCCGGCAAAGCTATAAGCACACGGGTTCCAACATGATGTTCTCTTATCGCTGCAACGCAATGTAGGAAAGCCAATAGTACTAACAATATTAACATTTTCCAATGTGCTTGGCTGAGGAAGACTTGCAAAAAAGGCAGGCTGAGGATAATGTAGAAGCCATTTTCTCGTGAACACAAGCGACCGTCTACCTGCAAGTGTTCTTGATGACGCCAGTGACAGAGCGGTGTTACCTCTAATAGCAACAGCTGTCAAAGAAAAAGACATGTCTAACACAAAAAAGTCAAATATAGAGTAAGACCGGTTTAAAAAAGTATATACAAAAGCATTATTTCAAGGGAAAGAGAAAGATAAGGCGAACTCGCAAAATCATCGCCATTATGTAGGAGATAAAGATTGCAGAATATCATATCACAATGGTCCCTTTTTGATCAACAAGTAAAAAACACTCCAATCGGTCTGGCTTCAAAACAATTCTGTAAAAACACAAACTCTGTGTTCTTCTCTTTCTTATTCATTTAGTACTCTTGTGACTGCCGTGGTTTGCTCAGCAATTTTATAAATTCCTTTCAAAAACAGCAATTTGTGTAGATGGGGAGAAGAAAACAACAGCTAGACGGCATAAACACTCCTACCGACAAGATTGACGCGTCTAGAAATGAGCTAGACGAGTTGCACGCATTAGCACCTGGTAGCGGCACAACCGTAGAGGAGCAGTTTGACATTCTAAGCGGCGTGGAGCAGCAACGCTTGCTTCAAAAGATGATTGCGGAAAACGAGGCCGATATTCAGACATTTTCTGCCTTCTTAAAACTTCCAACAGCTGCATTACTGATGCTTAATTTGGTTTTTGCTTACAACTATGCCCTTTCAGGGTTCGGATCTTCTAGGACAACAAGAACTCCTGTGCTGCCGTTTTCCAGCTACGAACTGCACTCGGATCATCCGATTTTAGGAACAGAAATATCGGTTGTTATTCTACAATTCGCTATTTACTTGCTGTCGTCAAGACGCTGGGATATGCTTGTACAATATGGAATCTTTGGCTCCTTCGTTGCTTGTTTTGGGCATGTGCTTTTTTGTCGTGGCAATGGTATTATAGAACTGGTTTGGTGGCTTCTTCCGGTACTCAATCTTGTTGTTGTATGCTATGCTCAGTTCAACATGAGGCGTAGCAGACAGGCAATAGAAGCACTGTCGGAGCGAAACTCGCATAGTAAAGTTGATTAATCAAGGGTCTGCGGGATCTCAGCTTTAACTACTGTATTTTTTCAAATGGGTTTGTGTTTGGTCGATATTCTTTCTGCATTAAAATGGAATACTAGATATGCACTAGGGGGGAGTTGAGTTCATTTGCACTGTGGAGAATGGGCGATGACCCATTCTGGCGCGTGTGCTGCACTACAAAACCAATACCAGCTTATACGCCGAAATGCCTTGCCACTCCACGACATGATACGTAAAAACGATGAGAAACAAACGCAAACCAACTTACAAAATTTAGTATTTGTATACTCGCTTTCTTTATGAAAAAGGAATTCATTGAAATATACACTACATGTTCTATCCATAGTCATCACGCCTTTTTTGGCTCGCGTATAACAATGCCTACAAAACATTCACGCAGCATCCGTTCAGCATTAACCCAGGCATGTGTTTCCATAAACAGCTGTGTTCCATCCTTTCCTGCCGCCCTCATGATCTGGCCTCTTCCACCAGGATGGAAATCGAGATACCGAGTAACATTGTAGACCCTGTCAAAAACAATCAACCAGCAATCGTCGACTGTATTGTGTTTCGATATCTCTTCTGTTGTCAGTCTCTGGGGCTCCTTCACACTGCGTAGGTCCTCCCCAGAAGACATCAGCCGTTCCCAGTCAAGTGGAGAGTGACCAGGCTTTAATGCAATCTTTTTGCGCGCACGTTTCACACCAGTTGTCGACGCGCTCAGCATCTGGGGGCTATTCTGCAATGGAAAATTAAATGCAATGCCTTTGCTCGCCTGTGGCTCTACCTCATCTACACCCAAATCTTCGAGAGATGTATTCGGTTGTTCAGTTATAGGAGACGAGACCATTATTCAAATACTGCTCTTTTTTGTTTCCAGTTGTCTAGAACAGAAGCAGAGTTTCTTGGTCTTATAAAAGTGGCATGAAAATAGGAAATAAGCTAGCAATGATAACTTGCGTATATGGAAATAGTGCCTGTCAGCAGACATTGTGGAGAGTGATAATTCATAAATTGAAGACTTTTTTATGGGTTCACAAGCCCACTGTAATTCATTTCAACGGATGCGCATGTAGATAACATTCAACAAGGCTATGCGCTTAATTTGGATCATGAAATGTAGTGCGTTTTCGTTGCATTTGGGCGTTATTATGTAGTTTAAATGAAAACATTGCAATAAAACCATTCACCAATACATGTGTCAATTTCACCCAAACTTACCTTTGGCACAAGCATTTTGTACCTGTTTTTATGAGCAAACAGGCCACCGCAAAGTTTATATGCATGCGTTTCCGCCTAAATGAAGTTCCTCCATTTTGTGTGACAGGCTGAGATTAAGGTGATCTATCTGGATTTAGTGGGCAATCACTGGTTAAAATATTTTTTCAGGTCTCTTTCACTGAAGACCCGATCAGCGAGGAGAAAAGGGGGGGTTTTTAAAAAAGATTTGTCTTTTGGAAAGGTTGTACTGGTTTGTATCGATTTTCTACACGTCTTTTTCTTTAAAACAGAGTACATAGCTATTAAAGAAGCCCTGCTGCTGCGCCTTCAATTCAAACACAAAGCGCTAGTTCAATTAATGGCCGGCAGCACGAACAAAAGACCACGCAGCGGTGGGCTCACCAGCAGTCTTGACAGTCAGATTAAGCGGTATATCCAGCGGTATATAGAGGAGGAGCATGAAACAGCAGGACAATCGATTTTGTTTCCAAGCACAAGTGCGCTAGTTGAATACGTACGCGAAGTCGACATGGGCCTAAAGAGAAAGAAGCTATCTTTGGTAGAGCAAAGTGTGCAGCGTGTATTGCCAGCACTCAAGGCTGAAAGCGAAAAATATACGACAGCTCTATCAGCGACTATAGACTCAGAGCAAGGCCATTCCAGTGACGAAGATCATAGCATCGGTGCCTCGTCCCGCTTTAATGACATTGAGTCTGTGCCAACCATGCAAGTTCGAGATACCAATGCCATAAATGGGTCATTGTTACGCCTGTGGAACAGTCAAGTCGATAAACAGTTAGCTTCTGGGACTAAATCAAAGCTACCCAGTATCAGATCCCTTAATTCTGGACTCATCATCAGGGATGGTGCAAGCGGCAGTCATGCTAGCAGCACAATGGCTCAGGATGGCCTAGATGTGGCAAATGTATCGAGTAACGAAAGAGGTGGTAGTTGTACTGAGCCTGTTCCTATCGCTATTGCCGAGGAGAAAGGAGAACATTATTCTACATCGACAGATCTGTTTGATGGCCAGAATAAGGAAAGGACTGCTAGAAAGAAAAGGCGTACAAAGGACTCTAAGAGATCATCATACGCGCCGCCAGATACACGGCTATCCAGTCTTGGTGGTGTAGACTCGTGTATTGAAGATGTCCTTGAGCTTATAGTTATGCCGTTAAAGCATCCTGAGATATACCTCCATACAGGTGTACAGCCCCCACGCGGTGTCTTGCTTCATGGACCGCCTGGATGCGGAAAGACGCTTCTTGCCAATGCTATCGCAGGCGAAGTTGGCGTTCCATTTATTCAAATATCCGCGCCATCGATTGTCTCTGGGATGTCGGGAGAATCGGAAAAGAAGCTTCGTGAGGTCTTTGAGGAAGCACGTGAGCTTGCGCCATGTATTGTCTTTATTGACGAAATTGACGCAATAACGCCAAAGCGCGAAAATGCACAAAGGGAAATGGAGCGGCGAATTGTAGCCCAGATGCTGACATGTATCGACGATATATCTTGGGATAAGACCAACAATAAGCCCGTCATGCTTATTGGGGCAACGAATCGGCCCGATTCGCTGGATCCTGCGCTGAGACGCGCCGGACGCTTCGATCGAGAGATTGCAATGAGCGTTCCTGATGAGGATGCGCGTCAGCAGATCCTTGAGGTTCTCTGCAGTAAGCTGCTCTTGTCCGGTGATTTTAATATCAAGGAGCTTGCCAAGCTTACTCCAGGATATGTTGGGGCCGATCTCACAGCTCTTACAACTGCCGCAGGTATGATTGCTGTGAAGCGCATATTTAATAGTCTTCCGTCATTTTTTGCCAAGACGGACATGGATATACAGGCTTCTGTGAGAGATTCTTTCGAGACAGCAGCAAAGGCAACAACGGCTGCTTCAGTATCTTGTGAATATCAGGAACCTGACAGCATGTGTGTCGATTCTGAAGCGCCAACAGAAGCTAATAATCGGCCACGTCACATTCCAAGCACACCCGTTCTGTGGGATGCAAAACCAGCAACGGAGAAGATCCGCACCATTGCTAACTTTTTGGCCAGCCATCCTGATCCACTTAGTGATGATGAGCTTGCTCCGCTGGCAATCACGAATTCGGACTTTTTGGAAGCCTTAAAGAAGGTGCAGCCCTCAGCAAAACGTGAGGGCTTTGCCACGGTTCCTGGAGTCACCTGGAGTGATATCGGTGCATTGTCAAAGGTCCGGGAGGAGCTTCGCATGGCGGTTGTCGAACCTATACGCCATCCTGAGATTTTTGCGCAAGTTGGGATAACTGCCCCGGCTGGAGTGTTGCTTTGGGGTCCGCCTGGCAACGGCAAAACGCTGCTAGCAAAAGCAATTGCAAACGAGTCGCATACAAACTTTATTAGCGTTAAAGGTGGCGAGCTTATGTCCAAATACGTTGGAGATAGCGAGCGGGCGGTGAGGCAGGTGTTCGCGCGCGCACGAGCATCTAGCCCATGTGTCATATTTTTTGATGAGCTTGATGCCCTGTGTAGTCGTCGCAGTGGCGAACAGAATGAGGCATCTGCGCGTGTTGTGAACACGTTGCTGACTGAGATTGATGGTATGGAATCGCGAAAGCGAGTGTATGTTATTGCGGCAACCAACCGGCCCGATATAATTGATCCCGCAATGCTTCGTCCCGGTCGCTTGGATAAGCTGCTCTACATTGAATTACCGACCCCTTCAGAAAGAGCCGACATTCTATCCACCCTGTCGAAAAACACCCCGCTTGGAGATGATGTGGATCTTGGTTCCATTGCATCTGATGGGCGTTGCACTGGATTCAGTGGTGCTGACCTTGCGGGTCTTGTTCGTGAGGCGTCTGTGATGGCTCTGCGATCTGTTTTCTTCACGCAAGACAAGGATACAGGTAGCACTCTAACGCCTATAAATAATGGTCCGCTTAAGACACGGTCAAAGATTATGGTTACAAAGGAGCACTTTGACATTGCATTGTCGCGTACATCGCCTTCTGTATCTGCCAACGACATGAAACGCTACGAGTCTTTGCGAAAACTGTACGGCAGCAATTAAAGTGTTGCTCGTTTTTATTTTCTCTTTCCAATAGTACAAGATAAAGATAAAAGCGATAATACAAAAAGCTGAAAATACTGCTACCTACGCTCAAGTCGTAGTCACAAGAAAGCACATCAGGCCTCAGTAAACAGCCTCACCTTCAGCCTGTTTGAACGATGTCCTTGTGTGATTTCGTCGGCTATAGCATCGCTTTCCCTAAGAACCTGCTCAAGAGAGACGCTCTTCTTTCCATCTTTGCCACAGTAGCTGACTTTATCAGCTATCTCGGCCATTTTCTGCGTTATGTAACTACTGTTGGTAATCAATGGCGACTGGGATATAGTACTAATCCAATGCTTTCGCCACAGACGTTCTAGAAGCTGCTTGTCAAGCGATGATTTAAAGTAGCCGACGTCTAGCGAGTAGTATTTGCTCGAGTGCACACCAAAGTCCTCAATCTTGTGTAGCGGAACGTTCTGCATTTCGTCAGAGTCGGCGCCTACGTTGCTGCTAGGCTGTTGCTCTTCGGGAAAGGCGCGAAAAGCCCCAAGATCCACCTTTCCTGCAGACATTGTGCGCTTGGGGTCAATGACCACAGCCAGAAATGGATCTTGATACTTTTGGTTGAGTCTTTGAGTCGACACGTCAATACCAGAAAGCCAACAGCCATATCCGGGGTGGGAATGGTACCATCCAATTACAGGCTCACGTCTTCCAACCGCATGGCTCCGCTCCAGATACTGAACCATATATTCGTAGCTCTCCTGCTGCGCATTAACCTTGGTCTCGCTACCTTCAACCGGAAGCGCAAAAGCATCGAGCACTACCATCGTCTGACCTACAATCTTTCCTAGCATTAGACCCATTACCTCAATATCACCACCGGAACGGGCATGCATTACCATCTTGACCAAAGCAAGCGAAGATATTTCGGCTTTGCGGAAGTGATATATATTGCTGGACCATTGTTTCATGCTCATTTGCTGTGACTGTAGCGCATTGTCGTAATAATATATCAGCTCATCTCCTTTGCTTAGAGGAACAACATTGTTTTCAGATTCAAAAAGCTTCAACGCAGCATCCGCTCCTTGGTCACTGGGTGTACTCATTTTGAACCTGTGCTCGTATTTGTAGATTGATGGGATAGATGAAAAAGTAAAAAGATGTGAATTAAAAAGACAGGAAAACAAGCAAGTGAAAGGGAGTCTTCTCAAAGAGACAATTCATTTCGGCGGATGCACGTGCAGATATCTTTTTGTAATGGAAAAAACAATAATGAATGAGCTCTCTTGATTTCGGCCTTGCGAGCCGAGTCACGATTCGTTACATTTCATTTCTGCGACGTAAAAAAATCTGCCGAACCGTCTAAAAAAGATCTGATGTTGTTGAGCCCACAGATGTTTGCGTTCAGTTCTGCTTTTGCCTCTCTGAAGGCTTTTCTTGTTTATTTGTACCTTACTCACACTGTGCCCTTGCCCCGATACGTGTGCTCTACGTTTTCTCGCTTGCTTGGCAATAGAAAACCTGTTTTGATCATGTCTAACAAAGCGACCAAGCTAATGGAGCTCCATGCTCTTCTGGTCGAGCGTGGTCTTGACAAAACGCTATCTTCACTTGTTTCGGAAGCGGCGCACGTTGGAAAAGGTAACCAGGAGGTTCAGCTATTTTTTGAGTCAATAATGGCATTGCAAACCGATACGGTTACGCAAACATTACAGCTATCACATGAAGGACGCAACACTTTAGGATCGTCTGCCGAAAGCAGCAGCTCAGAGAGCAGTTCAGGATCAAGCTATAAAAGCGCAAAGGATGCTTTGGACCATGCTAGTAGCGGAAATTGCGCAAGTATAGATGAAGCAAGTTCTGCTCGGAATGCTGCTTGCTCGGGACTAGATAATAAAGCTGGTAACGGACTCAAGCAGTCAGCCAAGAAGAGAAAGCTGCCCGTTGAAACCCCATTAAAACCAGAGGCGAATAGCCAATTCCTTAAGAAAGACGGCTCTTCGAAAACACCATTTTGTCGCATACGACCCGAAGAGGTTGTTTACGTGGACGATCGACTAAAAGACAATAGATACACAGCCAAGGGCGGAACCTTGGGCGATTTTGGGTACAAAGCGCACAAAGATCTTGTTGTCAAACATGGCAAAGGATTTACTAAGGAAAAGAACAAAAAGAAACGCGGGTCCTATGGTGGCGGCCGGATCACAATGGAATCGCACTCCATCAAGTTTACGTAGGCACTACACCCGCCAGAAATTGAAATGCGCTTGAGCCGGTTCCCGTTGTTATTTTCCACTTCCCCTTTTTCGTGTTTTAGTGAAGATGGATTTTTTCTGCATTCTTCTTTTGGGTTTAGAACAAATTAACAATACATACTCTTTTTTAAAATCTTGTACTTTCATTTAGCTTTATTGTCTTGTGTGTTACTTTGAAGGATGAGCTTTTTCGGTCTTGGGTAAGTAATGACCACCGCGAATCCGCGTCCTTTTTTTTGAAAGCGCCCTAGCTATGTTAAGTTCCAAATGGATTACAATTTATTGTTTACTTTTCCTATATGTGCAAGTGACTGACTTTTTGTAATGCGTTTGGCCCTGCGATGGCGTTAATGTAGGAAGCTTGCTGGTATTGGAAAGCAAAAACAGATCAACGTGCCTTTGTCAGGGACAGCTAAACCCCAGCTGCCTCTCTTCTTGCGCAAGAGCTTTGCGCAGTCACATCTGGTCAAAGGAAGCTTTAAGGGCGTGGTGCAGCAGCCGAAATACGCGGACTTGAACGAATGGCTGTCAATCAACACCTTTGAGTTTTTCAACCTCATAAACCTGTTCTACGGAGTAATAACCGAGTTCTGCACAATCAACGAGTGTCCCTCGATGAGCGCCGGTCCAAACACAGAGTATACTTGGTCAGACACCCAGCGCAAAACCATCAAGCTTGCAGCACCCCAGTACATTGACTATGTGCTATCGCAGATTCAGACAATGTTGGACGATGAGCGTATGTTCCCGACAAAAATCGGAGCCGACTTTCCAAAAGATATACGCGCCACATTGGTGGTTATCTATCGCCATCTATTTCGCATCCTTGCACACATGTACTGGTCGCACTATGTTGAGCTCGTTAACCTTAAAATAGAGGGCCACGTCAACTCGTTGTTTGCTCATTTTATATCGTTTGTAAAGGAGTTTGACCTACTTGACCGCAAGGACATGACACCAATGCTGGATCTGATTGTATACTATGAGCAACAGGGTATTATTATCTCTTAGGACATTTCTTTCTTTCTTTCTTTCTTGCTCAAGGCTCTCTTCCATTCAGTATATAAGTCAACTGCTGGGGTTCTGGAACGCCTAGTTATGGAACACCTAGAAATTATAAATCTGACACATTTTTCCTCACAACATTTTTTACATTTCCTACTCTCTT
>JANBTT010000261.1:0-10364 GCA_027578915.1 Coemansia sp. RSA 1200 | reverse complement strand
AATACCATTTATTTGTTTATCTATCATTTAGACTTTCAGAGCGAAGCCATTGGCCATATTCATAATGTAACATCAATCAGAACTAGCGTGGATTATTGCAGCTAACATCAATAGCAAATGTCAACATTTCCGCAGTGATACGATCATTTTGCAGAGCACTTGTGTCTGTGAATAACACATGCTGTGGCATATTTGACTTATTCAATAATGCAGCATCGGATGGGGGGGGTTTGTTAGCCACCTTGTGTTATAAATAGACCAACTTTTTTCTATTTTTTAATCATTTGCTTTGTCTTTTGTTTTGTTATTTTCCATCTAACTTTTTTGTTTAGATTATTCCTATAACATCAAATCCAGTGTTTGTGATCTCTTATCGTTGTTTGGACAACAATTACCCAAAGTTCACCATGGGCTCGATAGTTAAGCTTTCAAGCATCCCAACCTTGGTTGAGGCGTCTGGCGTGCTTCTAGGCAAAAACAACAACAGCAGCATCAACAATGTGTGGTCGCATTTGAGCGTATGGAAGGGCGACATAACAACGGTTGCGGCGGATGCAATTGTCAATGCGGCTGACGAGATTCTCTCGGGCGGTGGCGGGGTCGATGGGGCAATCCACAAGGCAGCCGGGCCACAGCTGATGGAGGCGTGTAGGGGGCTCGGCGGATGCAAAACGGGGCATGCGAAAATCACACCTGGATACAGGCTGCCGGCAAAGTACGTGATTCACACAGTGGGACCGATTGGCGAGCATCCTCAGCTCCTGGCCAGCGCGTATCGCGAGTCGCTTCGTGTTGCCAGAGAGAACGGCGTGCGCTCGATTGCATTCCCGTGCATCTCCACTGGCGTTTTCGGGTATCCGGCCGAAGCCGCCTGCGAGGTTGCTGTGCAAACAGTGGTGGAGTGGATGGAGGGGCACGTGGGAGCCGTGGATCGCGTTGTGTTCTGCATGTTTAACGATAAGAGTATCGGCTGTTACAGCAAGACGACGGAGCGGCTCATGACGAAGCACCGGCAGAAATGACTGTGCCGTGCTTGGTGATTTTCAATGTGATGGCCCCAGAAGAAGAATGCAGCGCGCAGAGGAAGAGAGGGATCACTGACTGCGTCGTGGTTCTGAGAAAGAACAACTGAAAAAATGTCAGCCAGCCCCTCTCTCCCTAACTAGCTTTGGTCTATCCAAAAAAACGCATTATTTTGTGTTTTTGGAGCTTTTTCTCCCCCCTCTCTCGCTTTTGCCTTTTTGCATCTTTTGCCTTTTTCTTTGGAAAAATAACAACACGAACAAACGAGTCTTTCTCTTTCATCTCCTTGCAACCTTGTCTTTTCTTATTTACCTTTTCTAGTCCTTATTGCGCTCTTTTTACCTTCATAACCGTTCCTTCCTTGCTTTTAACGTATTTGCTTATCCATTTCTATTTTTCTGTCACGAACCGCTCGCCCTTCCTTTCTTTCTTAACATATTTCTGCCTCCATTAATACTCGTGCCTTTATTCTTCTTTCACCTCTTCTTCAACATAAGGAACTTGCAAACATCATCGCGTAGACAAACCTTCCCCCCTCACATTTCTCGGTCCGTTTCCGCAAAGTTCAGATAAAAAGAAACACGTTTTTCTTCCCAGCAACGCCAGCAGATATGATAGACTCGGTCCGGCGCAGTGGAAGCGGTGGGGTGGCTGGTGAAGCACCAGTCAGCAAGCCTTCACCTTCATCGGCGGCGGCCTCTGTGATGGGTCGCACCGGGTCGGCAGTGCGCAGCGTGCACAGCAACAGATCTGGGAGCATCCAAAACAGCAGCGATGCCGACCGCAGCAGTCGGCGGTACTCGGTCACCGCTCTTTACTCTATTGTTGCTGAGCGCGACGAAGAGGTTTCAGACGAGCTCTCTGAAGGTATGTACAATAATAGCTAATTCTTTTTTCAATGGAATTTTTTGCTGGGGGATACCTTGCTGCTTTCTCATGGGCTTTCTTGTGCTTGTTTTCCATACCTACAATTCTCTCCCCCCTCTCTCTTTTTTGCCTTGGCTGCTATTGTGCGGTACCCTCAAACAATGGGAATGTTCGTACGGGAACGCCTGGCAAAGCTGTAGCCATAGTTGTGCTTCTTGTGTGTGGCAAAAGCCCGGCCCTCCGCTGCCTCCCTCCCTATTATTTTCTGCAGCCGTTATTGTCTTTATTTGCACCTTTCCAGACAGAGCCAGTTTTTCGCATAGTATACTTTATTATTTGCCTTTTGAGTGAGCAAGGAGATGAAAGAGACCACCGAACTTGAAGGTAGAGCCTTTTGTTAGCGTATACTCCCCCAAAAGCGCCTTTAGAAGGGGAGGGGGAGGAAAACTCTCCTTTTACTTTTCTCTTTCTTTTGTGCCTTGCCTTTATTATTCTCTGCTCTGCCAAAAGAACGGCTAGTCAAAGCAATGTACCAAAGGGATGACATACTTCTGGGATTGCTCAAGGATCGACTTTTAAAGGAAAAAACCCCCACCACCGTCCCATTCCCTTATGTTCCGTCCTTCTTTTTGACCAGCCGTCATCTGCTCTTTCTCCGGTTCGTTTTTGTTTTGTTTTGTGTTGTTTTGTGCGGATGTGGAGGTTTTGCATTACGCCCTTCTGGCGTATAGTCCTCTACAGCTTGTTGTCGCTGTTGCTGCGTGCTCGCTTACGGTGTGTACTGGTACCGGACAACACTCGGATCCTGCGGGGAGAGGGTTATTCTTTGCAATCCCACCACTCCTTGTGTTAATCTTTTGTTTTTTTTTACTTGACAAAACAGAGAATATCTGCTTTTTTGAATCCACATTTATTGGTGCATTACATGATGCATATTATCCCCTTTCGATTCGGGCTTTCTTCTCTTTATCAGCAACAAGCAGTGGCGAAAAGGTGGAAGCAATAAAATAAAGAAATTACAGTGCTGAGCTTAGATATGCATGCCGGCACGTGGCCATGTTTATTTGTTTTTCTGTTTTGTTTTGTTTTGCCGACTGAGACCGTTTGGTCATATGTTGCACCAAGCAGAGCTAAATGCCATCCATTATTTATTTATCTATTTATCTATCAATGTGTGTTTCTTTTCTTCTTGCATTGTTCTGCATGTGGTGTAGCCCAGAGGAAGCTCCGTGAGCTAAAGAGCCAGATCTCGGCCCAGTCAAAAAGGAACTTTCTGCTGGAACGCGATGTGCGCTATCTGGACAGCAGGATAGCCCTTCTGATCCAGAACCGCATGGCAGCAGACGAAGTGAAGGAGCTCTCATCGCACTTGGAGGATGTCAGCCAGGGAAGCAACGATTACTACCCGAACAGCGAGCACACGCAGCTCTACGGGAACCTGTTTTTTCTGCTCCAGAACGAGCCGCGGCATATAGCCACGCTGACGCGGCTGGTGACACTCAGCGAAATTGACACATTGCTCCAGACAGTGATGTTCACGCTTTATGGAAACCAGTACGAGTCGCGGGAGGAGCATCTTCTGCTGACAATGTTCCAGCTTGTCCTTGCCGCGCAGTTCGAGACAACCCAGGAGTTCTCGAACCTGCTGCGGCAGAACACACCTGTGTCGCGTATGATGAATACGTATACGAGTCGCGGGCCTGGACAGGTGTATCTGAAGAACGTGATATCGGAGGAGATCTCGCGGGTGATCCAGAACAGAGACCTGAACCTCGAGATCAATCCGCTGAAGGTGTACGAAGAGCTGCGTCAGGAGCGCGCAGACCGTGGGCTGCCGACAGACGATTTCCCGCAGGGCGTGTCGACGGAGGAGGCAACAAACAACCCGCTTGTGTGCACCGCAATCCAGCCGCGGCTCAACGAGCTGACCCGGATAGTCAGCCGGTTCCTCGACACGATCATCGAGCACAAGGACGATATCCCGTACGGGATCCGCTGGATCTGCAAGCAGATCCGGTCCCTGACCAAGCGGCGGTACCCGGATGCGCCGGACTCGGCAGTGTGCTCGCTGATCGGCGGGTTCTTCTTCCTGCGGTACATCAACCCAGCAATCGTGACGCCGCAGGCACACATGCTGATTGAAAGCGCACCCACGGCGCATCCGCGTCGCGTGCTGACGCTGGTTGCCAAGCTGATCCAGAACCTTGCAAACAAGCCAACGTACGCGAAGGAGAAGTACATGGAGTCGCTGGCGCCATTTATCGAGTCCCACCGAGTGCGCATCAACAAGTTCCTCAACGACCTGTGCGAGGTCGGCGACTTCTACGACAACATGGAGATGGACCAGTACGTTGCGCTGACGAAGCACGACATCATGCTGAACATCTCGCTTAACGAGCTGTACAACACGCATGCGCTGCTGCGGCAGCATCAGCATGTGCTGGCGCCGTCGCAGGACTCGCATCTGCGGTCGCTTCTGGACGAGCTGGGCGAGGCGCCGGCGCTGGTTCCGCGGAACCTCAATGCAACGATGGAGCTCAATCTGTTCAGCAAGTGGGAGACGCCCATTCTGTCGGATCTCTCGACGCTTGCAGCCGACAACGCGCTCACACAGCACGACATCATGTACGTGGAAACCAAATCGATTCTGGTGCAGATCATCCGCAGCATGCCGCACCTGAAGTACAACAGATACAAGCCGGAGAGCAATGCGGCGGCCAAAGTTGATCTGCTGTTTGTTGCGGAGCAGGCAGCGACATCCAAGGACTCTGTCCTCGTGCGCAAGGGCATCAAGGTGCGCGAGATGCTGGTGGAGCTGGAGGAGAACGGCGCCATCGACCGCAACGACGGGTACCGGTACCTGACGGAGGAGATCCTGCACGAGCTGGCGCATCTGGGCAGTCTGCGCGACAAGATCGAGGAGGAGATTCTGGGGCTGACGGACGTGTACAAAACAATATGCGACTACAACGGGTATCTGCGGTCGCAGATCGAGACGTACAAGGCGTATCTGAGCAATGTGCGGATGCAGTCGGCGACGCCCAAGAACCAGCGCAAGAAGAACGCAGTGCCCGTCGGCGTCACTGTTGTTGATCCGAAGCCGCTGCAGAGCCGCCGGCAGCAGCTGAAGCGGGACGCGCCGGACAAACGGTCGGCAGTGTACGACTTTAAGCTGGACATGCTGGAGCGCATGGGCGTGGTGTGCAAGTCGAATATTCCGGAAAACCGCCAGGACAAGGTGTACTTTAGCTTCAGCAGCCCATCCACGGCCTGCTATGTCATCCGCCTGTTCTACAAGGGCCGCGAAAAACCCGTCATCAACATGGATCTTCTGCTCGAGGATCTGCTGGAGCGCAAGCACAACAAGATCGAGATCCTGGATCTCGAGTATGTCCATCTCAGCGTCGTCAGGCTGCTGGAGTTTCTGGAGAAGAAGTTCTGAGCCGTTTTCTGCTGCTGCTGTTGCTGCTGTTTTTATTTTGTCTTTATGCTTGCCCCCCCCATCCCCCAGCGTTCCTTTTTCTTCTTCCTAATTCCTTATTCTTATCACCACTTAATTTTTTTCTTTTTTTCCTCATTTCAATCGCAATTCCCCCTTCTCTCCTAGCAGCAGACTAACATTCATTCTTATTTTTCCTTATTATTAAACTGGCTGGGGTTGCTGGATGTTTCTGGGAGCGTGGCGAGGCGTTGGCGTCGGCGTCGGCAAGACAGCAGCGCGGTTGCCGCCAGCAGTAGGCAGACTCGCCAAGCACAGGACGATATCGACGTTCCAGATGGACAATACGCTGCGCGGACGACTGCGGCCGTACATTGGGATGGTGAAGCTGGTGAGCGCAGTCTCTGGCCTGCTTGTGGTGGGCGTCGGCGGGTTCTACGTGGCGCTGAACCACCATCTGGACACGAACTGGCCAACGGACCCGCGGATAACTGGCCGCGAGACCCGGCGGTTGCTGCGCGGGGCGGCGATGCGCGAGCATGTTGCGCCGGATCCGCAGATGGCGTACATGTTTCTTCTCCACGCGCTCCAGCAGGTGTATAAGGATGGGGAGCTGGCCGAGCACGACGAGCCTGTGCAGGAGCTGCAGGTCCGGCTGGCTCGTGCTGCGTCGTTGCTCGGCGAGCGGGCGCCTGCGAAGAGTATTCTGCTGCGCGCGTGGAGCCGCGTTGTCGATGATCTGGATCGGTTCCGCGTGGGGCTGCAGAAGGAGGATCCGGATCCCCCTGGTGGTGCTGCCACCCGGTACGCGGAGGACTGGGTGCTCGGCCAGGTGTGCCGCGTGGCCGAGGTGCTCGGCCCCATGCTGCTGCTGGACAAGGACCACGCGCTCGCCACCAGGGTCTACGGCACCGCGTTGCGGGCGGCCAAGACGATGGGCGACCGGAGGAGACGGGGCTCTGGGGATAAAAGCAACAATGGCACTGTGGATGGTGATTCAGCCGATGGTGGTCTGCTTCAGCTGAGGCAGATCAACTACGCGACCTCGCTGGGCGAGGCGTTTGCCATCAAGGGCGATCTGGCGTCGGCCAATCTGATCCTGCGCGGCGTGCTGCACGAGATCAGGGAGCGCAACAAGCACAGGGCGGCGGCGGCGGGTGTCGATGGGTGGACGTGTCTCGATGCCGTGGTGATGCTTGATCTTGCGCAGGTTGCGCGGCAGGCCGGTGAGCTGGACGATGCCAGGGCGTGGGTCGATTCGGGGCTACAGGCGGTGGCGGCCCAGGAGCCCAGACCGTGGGCCTGCGACAATTGCCGGGGCCATCTGATGTACCAGCTGGCTGCGATTGCCGAGTCCAAGGGCGACCGGGGCCGGGCCGCTAGTGTTTACTCGAAGGCCCTGGAGCACTGTCGCTCGACCGGCACCGGCAACATTGAGCAGATCAAGGCGGCGCTGGACAGACTCAGCAGCGAAGACAACGACAACAACGACAGCAAGGGGGACAGTTGATAGTATTGGCTTGGTTTGTGGTCTGTAAAATGCATCGATAAAAGGCCTCCTTTAGGCAAACAGCCCGTAGTCGTTGATCTGCAGCGTGCCCACCATCGCCTTGAACTCCGCATACATTGCCTCGGTATCCGCCACGGACAGTGTCTGCGCGGAGGACGACGCATGGCTACTACTTCCTTGTCCGATCCGAAGCGGCACGTTAAGCGACACAAGAATGTCGGCCGAGTGCTGTGGTACGCGGATAAGCGCCATCATCACGCACACGGTATTCACAGCATCCGCCGATTTCCTGCCTTCGTTGAACTTGGCCACCCGCTGCTCCCCGACCAACGCGTATGCCTCGGTACCATTGTGCGCCACCTGTGGCAGCTGCAGCTGCTCCGTCCTGCCGATTGTTGCCGGCTCCTCGGCGTCGTTGGCCCTGGCCAGTTCGTTGAAGTGGTACACGAGCAGATTTTCCTCCTGGTGCTCTGCTACGCTCTCGAGGATCTCGATTATGATGCTCTGGTCCGTCCTGCCGTCGGCGAACACTTCCTGGTGGTCCGGGATCTCGCGGAACGCGCTGGCGTCCTCCATTCCCGCCGGAACCGCCATGCTCATGGCTCCGCCGTACAGCTGCTGCTGGATCCTGGACATTAAGTAGGTGGATTCTGCTTTTGCGTTTTTTGGAAATGACAAGTAGTAAAGTAGAAAGTGGAGAAGGAAAAGGAAAAGGAAAAGGAAAAGCCGGCCCGTGGATAAAATATATTCCCAGAGATCTAGACTCCTCGAACTGAAAATAAAAATGCTTGCTGTTGGCTTGCTTTGCAAAATGCAGCCCCTCGGTGGAGTTTGGTTTCTGGTGCCATTTCGCACATGACATGGAGAAACCAAGCAAAGGGTGATGACGGAATTTCAAAGAAAAGAAACCCTCTTTGCCCTTTGTGGATGGCTTTTCGTTACAGCTGCTCTTACTTTATTTGCTTTCTCTTCCCTCCTTTGTTGCCAACAATTTAATAAAGCAATACTATATAATTCAGCGTTCTAACACCATTTTTTGTTCTGTACTATTTCTCTTTCTTCTACCACACCAGCCAGCATAACAACAGGGGCCAAATGTCGCGCGTGTTCATCTGGAATTGCCATCTGCCTAATATCCCCAGCGCCTGGCGCGAGCAGCTGCGCGACTTCGGGACGTACGCGTCGGGAGCGCTGTTCACGCTCGGGTGGTGGTTCTTCATCGACGGGCTGGTTCTTTCGCGCACACACGCGGATTTCCCGGCAAAATTCGGGTTCGAGGACTGGCTTCCGGGGATCCTGTGCACCCTGGGAATGGTAATCACGAACTCCATCGACCTCTCGCTCCTGCGCGAGGACTCGTTCTCCTACGACGCGGGTGCGGGCGGGTTGGCTGGGAAGGCCAAGCTCACCCTCTTCATTGGCATCGCCCTGCTTGCGGGCGGCGTTGCCGGGTCAATTGCCATTCTCTCGATAAAGTACATTGTCCCCCAGCTCGATGCCTCCGTCCTCTATATCGGCTTCACCAACGTCATCCAGACCCTCTCCATCCTCGTCTCGTCCATTGTTCTCTGGTTTGTGCACAACGCCGAGCATGACAACCAGTACAACTTTGTTCTCAACTAGTCCCTTTTATTATTATTAGAAACCCCCCAACATATCACGTGATGCATTATGAAATATTATTTAAGCTTTTTGGAAGTGAATGGGCAGTAATAAAATTTTTCTTGCACCATTTTATACCTCTTGTCTTGCTTGTCTGCTAATTGCATCTCTCTTCTTTGCCTTGCCCTTCGACATTTACATTTTTATATTGTTGCTTCGTCAGCAGCCCTGTATATTTCACTGCATTGCTCTTTTTTGCTTTTTGTTTATTTCGCTCTCGCATTCGCTGGGCACAAGACGTGGGTGGCAGAAAAGAAAGAAAAGGAGGGAATATAAGGACACAATCACAGCAGTATGCCCGAATTGCCAGACGAAAGGCCGGCGTCCGCTTCTTCTCCTTCTTCTGCTAGAGGCGGCAGCAGCGCGGCGGCTCGTGGGCGAGGCCGGGGACGCGCGCGACCAACGGTGCCAGCAACAGCGCCTGGAGCCATGTTGTCGGGGACGCTGCCCAGCCAACGCCTGGGCTCCATACGCGGGACCCCCGGATCGCTGGGCAGTGCGGCTGGGCGCACCGCCAGCAGCGCCAGCAGCAGCGTTAGCAGCGGCAACAATGGACCCAAGCTCCGGTTCAAGCCCAACATCCCCGCCCGCAGAAACAAGAAGGACGCGGCGGAGCTGGCTGCCGAGATGACCGAGACGGTCCAAGCGAAGCAGGAGCCCAGGGACATGGGATCGGACCGTGGGCGCGGTCGTGGGCGCGGGCGCGGCCGCTTCGAGCTTATCCAGACCGTCAGCGGTCCATTTGCGCAGGGCCCCGCGTCCCTGGGCGGCGGCGGATTCGGCGCTCAGGCCAGGCGATCCGGTGCCGGCGGCGTGTTCAACATGGGCTCGCTCCCGCCAGGCGTGTCCGGCGGTGGAAGCAGCTCCGGGAAGCCAAAGGGTGTTTCTTTTTCGGGTGTCGCAGGTGTTCCTGGCGGCGGTGGCTCGGGTCCCGCTGCAGAGGCCGACGATGATGTTGGGTTCGGCGACCCCAACGCCGCGCCTGTCTGTGTCATCTCCGAGCACAACGAGAACGCCCAGACCGACGAATTCGAGGTCCAGACCGAGGAGATGGCCATCCGTGCGATGGACGAGCTCAAGAAACTCAACCTCGATTACTCCGTAGCCGACGCGCTTGGCGCCGTCGATGCCGCTAATAAGAGCGAGGACAGCGGCAGCAGCAAGGAGGAGGAAGACAGTGCGCGGTTTGAACTGCACGACAAAACCCTGGTCTTCCAACTGCCCGCCATGCCGGAGTTCGAGCTGGGCGAGCACGCCATGCAGCAGCGCACGGCCGAGAAACAAAGACGGATTGCGTGGCGCAAGGAGATGGCCGCCGCCGCTGCTGCCACTGCTGCCGCGCTGGCTGCCGCTACACTAGCCAGCTCCCAGGAGGACGTCAAGCCTAGCATTCCGGACCTGGAGGCGCCCGACACTGTTGATGTCAAACCCAACATTGCTGCGCTTGAAGAAAAGGACAGTGTCAAGGCTGAGAAGGAGAGCGAAGACAAAGAGGACGGTGGTGAGGCCGACGACGATGACGTGCAGTTGGATGGTCGGATCGGAACACTGGTTGTGCTCAAGTCGGGTGCTGTGAAGCTGAAGATCGGCGACATTCTGCTCGATGTTTCAAAGGGCGCGAGCACCCAGTTCCTTCGTGGTCTGCTTGCTGTTGACATCCGTGGTCCAAACTCTGCCTTTATGCTTGGAAATATAGATGAGCAGCTTGTTTGCACCCCCGATCTCGATAGCTTTCTTTGAGCTTTCTTCACGAGCAATAAAATGTAGATTGCTTTTTTTCTTTCGTTCGCTGTACAGTTTACTGACCAAGTGTGAGTATAATACCATAACGTTATCAATATATGCAAATAAAAAACCGAGTAA
>JANBTT010000260.1:0-10874 GCA_027578915.1 Coemansia sp. RSA 1200 | reverse complement strand
GTTGTTGCTGCCGCCGCCGCTTGAGCCGCACTTCTTGGCCACGTAGCCGTTGGATCCGGTGTACAGATAGTAGTCGGCCACATAGCATCCGTGCGTGGTCTTGTCCCACAGCGTGTTGCCCTTGATGTTGGTGCCAGATGTCTGGCAGCTCAGGCTGATGTTGTCCTTGGACGTGTATGTGCGGACAACCTTGCCGCTGGTGCTTGGCGAGGAGCGGCAGTTGACCACCGATGCCTTTTGGATCTTGTAGCCCTCGGTGAACGAGGCAAGCCCGACAACGCAGAGCGCGAGTAGTGCGGAGAGCTTCATTATTTCGATAGCTGGTTGGAGAGAATTCGGATTGAGGTTGGAAAAGGGATTGGTAGAAGGAAAAGGGTGCTTTGTTGTTTGTGCGGATGTCTGCTGGAGAAGAGAAGAAGGGAGGGCTTGTGTGGATGGCAGAGACAGATAAGTGGATGAAGGATTTAGCGTCAGACACACTGCCATTTATATAGATGGATTCTTTAGACAGCACCGCCCATTCACCCATGCAGCCACATTACCTGTTCTCGCTTGTTCTTGCTCTGTGGTCTGGTGCGGTCTCTGCTCGGCAGTGCAGTCAAACGAATGAACTGCCAAGGGTTGTCAAGCGGACTCTTGTATACTGGCTGTCCCATTCAGCACACGCAATAAAGCGACTGCTCTGACAACCTCTTGTTTGCTGCTGTTGGAAATCTGTCTTATTCACAAGCCAACACATCTACGCAGCAGCCAGACAAACCCCCGGGGTTGTCTTCTTCAATGTGCAAGCGCATGGGTGTTCTCTTTTGCAAGTTACCAGATAAAGCCGCCGCTTTTGTTGTGCTTTATTTCCAGCGTCCTTTGCCATGCGCAGAAGCAGAGAAAAGGGGAGAGAGCCTTCCTTCTTTTTCGCAGATGGCAATCTTGTTGCTACGTGCGTCTGTCTGCAGATGTAGCAAGCATCCAAAGGTTTCTATTTTTAGCACGCCTACCAATTTACCTGGAATTTGCATGGTCTTTTTTGCTGCTGATCAGTGCAGCAATGCTTGAGCACTTTTTTACA
Source organism: Coemansia sp. RSA 1200 (assembly GCA_027578915.1). Lineage (NCBI taxonomy): Eukaryota > Fungi > Kickxellomycota > Kickxellomycetes > Kickxellales > Kickxellaceae > Coemansia > Coemansia sp. RSA 1200. The sequence goes on along the minus strand of JANBTT010000260.1, from coordinate 9,811 downwards.
CGCGCCTTCTTGGTGCTATTTCCTAAAAATAGAACCACTTTTCTGGAACTATAACTAAAAAGATGTCTAGCTGCTCTATTTTTGGCAGACGGTGCCATGTACACAACTCTAGCTTCCCAAATCCTCCGCGTTCTGGTACCAATAGACCGTCTCTAAATATAGCATGCCAGTATGCCAGTATCTACAGTGTAGTTCCAACACTAGCCTAATATGATAACCCACATTACACGCGCGTGCTTTGCAACAAGATTGGAAAAAAGAGACAACCAAAACATTGCATTGTGGAAACAAAGGAAGAGTAAACAACACCATTTTGCTTGTATCTTATGCGGTGTGTACACTCAAGGGTTGTCAAAGCACATTGCCCATTTGCAAGTGTACAGCCTCGCTAGATTGAACATGCCATTGCCGAGCATCCTTGTATATAAAGGGAGCCGATTGTGCTGTCGTGTTTGTTCCATTCAGAAACCCACATCCCGCTCACAGCAACAACAACAAAACAACAGCAACAACGCTTCTCCTCCTCAAATCCTCCTTTACTCTTGACGTTTCCTCGCAACCGTAGCCCCAAGGATAGCAGCCTCATCCATACACTGTCTCAAGCAAAATGAAGATCACCGCTATCACCGCAGCAGCCGTTCTTGTGCTCGGCTCCTTTATCCCATCCGCCAGCGGATACAGCATCAAGGGCGACGTTGTCAACTGCCGCTCCGGCCCTGGCACCAGCTACGGCGTCAAGAAGACATACAAGAAGGGCCAAAACGTCTCCATCTCCTGCCAGACAACCGGCACCAGCATCAGCGGCAACAATCTGTGGGACAAGACTGGCGACGGCTGCTATGTTGCCGACTACTACGTTTACACCGGCACCAACGGATATGTGGCCAAGAAGTGCGGTGGCAGCAGCGGCGGCGGCGGCAGCAGCAGCGGCAGCTACTGCAAGAAGATCAACAGCGCCGGCGTGAATCTGGTTGCAAAGTCGGAGGGCTTTGTTTCCCGCCCCAAGCCAGACCCCATCGGGCTCCCAACCGTCGGCTACGGCCACCTGTGCCAGAAGAAGAACTGCGCCGAAGTCAAGTACAAGTTCCCGCTGACCACAACCACCGGCAAGCAGCTGCTCAGCGACGATCTGCCAAAGTACACAAAGTGCCTGGCCGGCTACCTCAACAGCAAGCCAAAGCTCAACGACAACCAGTGGGCGGCGCTTACCTCCTGGGTGTTTAACGTTGGCTGCGGCAACGCAAAGACCTCGACTCTTGTCAAGCGCCTCAACAAGGGCGAAAGCCCAAACACTGTTGCCGCACAGGAGCTGCCCAAGTGGAGAATGGCTGGCGGCAGGGTTCTTCAGGGCCTCGTTACGCGTCGTGCCGCAGAGGTCAAGCTTTTCAAGACCGCATCCTCCAAGCAGGCATACCCAAAGTGCTCTTAAGCAATATTGTTCTCTAGTTTTCTAGTCTCCTCATACTCTCTCTTTTGCTTCTTTTGTATAAATCCCAATAACCTGGTTTGCCTGCAAATGCAGCAAATGCCTTTTTGCGTTTAAACTGTTCTATGGCTATTAAAGCAACGACCAGATTCAAAGGCTTTCTGCTGTATATCATTATCAAGACGGCTATTGCATGCGCATTTGAGTATGTGTGCGCTGGTGTTCAGGAGAGAATAGTTTATCAGTAAAGAAACTCACAACATCTCTACACTGCTTTCTTTGGTTTTGCCAGTGCAAAAGTGCTTTGCATCCTTCCGACTAGACTACTCAATGGTTCGCATCTTTTCTGAGCTGATGGCTACCTGAATAAAAAACATAGCTACCACCACAGGCTTTGCATTGGCGATATACAATAAATAGACAATTGCTAATGGTTTTTTGCCTCTCGTATGTCTCTTTTTGGTAGCTGTTCTAACAATGTCTGCTGTTTGCTGTTTGTGTAAAACCCGCAATATGCATATAGTGAAATAGAAGAAAGAAACATTAACAAAAAACCAAACTACACATTGTGTTGCTGCAGATACTCCACTCTGACACGCTGGTCCCTGTATTTCTTGTGCCAGTGGTTTTTGGGCTTGTCCAGACTACAAAACATTTTCTGGTCAACAGAGTTGATAAGCATTCCCAGAGCAATGTCCTCGTGCGAGTGGAGATTGGTGGCATAAGGCAGCTTTTGGCATATATCGTCAAACACAGCCCGCTTGAATATGTAGATCTGGCCAACCGGCCAGTAGAAGGGATAGTTGACGGCTATTCCCCCACCCACCTGGCAGTCTGTGGAGCCCATTGTGCGGATAATCCTCTCCAGCTCTGTTTCAGACATGATCAGGTCGTCGTCTATTTTGACGTAAAAGTCGGTTCTCTTCATGGAATTGCACATCACCTTGAGCGAGTCCACCAGCTTTGAGGACAGCGTTCCCCATCTGTACGACTTTTCCAGATGGATGTCGCATCCCTCGACCTTGGTATCGTTGTCACAGAACTTTATGGCTCGCTTCTGAAGCGTAAACAGATCAAATAGGGGGCTGCTGAAATCGCCACGGAACATAAACACGGTTGCTGTAGCCTTCTTAGGAGCTGGTCTGACTGGAGCTAGCGCGCTGAGCTCCTCTGCGTATGGTAGCGGCGGCACCTGTGTCATGGCTTTTGGATCATCCGACCGGAATATTGGGTTGCTTGGAAGCCGTGTGTCTGCAGAATACAGGCTGTGGTGAATGGCCTTCAGCGTGACAACACTCACTAGTGCAAGCAATAGCAGCAGCAGCTTTGGTTTTGAAGACATGGTTGCGAGACTGGGCGTAGTTAAAGTGTACAACGGAATAAAAGCAAATAGTAAGGCCCAATGGACATGTGTTGTAATTGGTAATGTGGTTTGGCGCTGTCTTTTGTTTTTATGGCGTGTGTATGGCAGCAGAAACAACTGGCAAATAAATGAAAAAGTAGAAATATAAGAATTGGAAGAGAAGAGCAGAAAAAATTGGATGGAAAAGGCTGCTAATAAATGTCTTGGCTTGTGTCTTGTAACCTTGAGGGTTTTTGTAGAAAGAAAAGGGTTCACTGCGTTTGTTGGACGGTTAGAGTTGTAAAGAAAAGGAAGCGTGGTTCCTTGCAAAACATAAAGGTCTCTTGCTAGATTACACGCTCAGCAGACGTGTAATACGCTTGAAACAACGATTTATAACAATGACCTCGATCATCTAAATAGAACGCCTTTTGTTAAGAAAGGAGCAAACAAACAGCCAGAAAAGGACGGATGGAAAATACTGGCTGCCCACTCAGCGCCGAGAGTTGCAAGTGCTGTTCTTACTACTGGAGGCAGACAGTTTCAGCCATGTTTTATTTTAAACCCTGGTTTACACGCATTTTGTGCTTTTATGATGCAGAGAAAGAACCGGCTGATTTTCACAGTGTAACCAAGGGTTTTTTCATCGATTGGGCAGCAGCACACCCAAACAACGGCCCGAAAACAAGCTATTTCGGGCGTTGGGGAGAGAAAGAAATCAAGAGCAATCGGCAAGGCCCTGAAAAGAGTTCAAATGCGCAACGAAGCAGTCCAACTGCGTGTGCTCGCTTGCTTTGCGATGCTCTGCTCATAAAAGCTGTATCGGCGCAATGCGTGCAATTGTTTGCTTGTTTGCTCGCTAAAGACAATGTGTCGTATTTCCTTCACAGAAAAGCAGACCGCTTGCCCTTGGCACTGTGGATCGCAGCACACGCAACGCAGACACAAGAATATCCACGCGATCTTCAGTGGTTGCAGGTGTTTGCGTAATGTTGGGAATTCTGTTTGAAAATACCAAAAACAAAAAACGAGGGAATTTTGGCATCATGCTTCAGCGGAGAAAAACCTCAGATTGAGCCACATAGCCCTTGCAGGAGCTGGCCATGGGTAGTCTGAGCTCTTTCAGCCACAATAATTCCTCTCAGATAATTATTTGCTTGCCAGAGCAGTGAAAGCCGGGCTGAAACCAACAACCAACGGTCCCTCTAGAAATAGGGAATGTGCTTGTGCTTTGGAATGTAGAAAACATGCTTGGAGCCTGTTCCAAATCAACAATCGTCTGTACCAGCAGGTTTTCTTGCACACAAGCGCCAAAGACAACAGATCCGCACACAGCATGTTCTTGCAGTGTGCTCATGTAATGTACTGTTCTGATTGTTGCCATCTTTAAGGATGATTCGGCTCTTTTTTATGCAAAAGATAATAAACAGCATAAAGGATGTGTTTGTTGTAATTGCTCGGTGCTGGAAAAAAGCAATTAGTTTGTCTATTTATTAACACGCTTGTTTATTTTAATGGAGCTAGTGCAAAACATGGCGCACCTTTCTATGTCTGGGTTTTCCTAGAAATGCCCGACTGTTGATGCCAACAGCAAATACAATACAAAAAGCGGGTATTCTAATGTATGAAACAGCTCTATATCCAAGAGACCCGCCAAAGACACTGCTGCTACTTGTAGTTTATCTCCACTCTTCTGTCGCTGTAATGCTTGTGCCAGTGGTTTCTAGGCCAGCCATTGCTGCAAAACATACCCGGGTCGGTAGAGTTTAGCAAAAGCCCAAATGTAATGTCTTCGTTGGGATACACATCAGCTATGTAGGGCATGTTTTTGCATGCTGTCTCAAGGATGCTCCGTGTGAATATGTATATTTGCCCTTCTGGCCAGTAGAACGCATAGTCCAGCGCTATTGAGCCAGTCACCTGGCAGTCTGTGGTTGCCATTTTTCTGATTATCTTGTCCAGCATCGATTCTGACATTATCAGGTCGTCGTCAATCTTGACATAGTAGTCTGTCTTGTGTGGTGCTCGGCACATTATGTCAAGCGAATCAAGCATCTTTAGCGACAGCTCACCATATGTGTAGCTTCTAGGCAGGCGTATGTCACATCCCTCAACTGTAGTGTCAACATCGCAGTACTTTGTGGCTCGCTTGTGAAGAGTGAACAAATCGTAGAGTGGGCTGCTGATGTCGCTGTATAACATGTACACGGCTGTTGTAATATCGTCTCTTGGAATATATGCTGGCTCTAGCTTGCTTAGCCCTTTGACTTTGGACAATACGTGCATTCCGTTGATATTCTCTTTTAGAGTTATGTTTGTTCTGCTACTTGGATACACATGGTCGGCTGTCTCTTCAGGCGGAGTGTCTGTTTCTGCGAGCTGTAGCGTGCTGCTGTGCAGAGGATGGTACAGTGTGTACAAGAGCACAATCGACGTCAAGCACACCAGTACGCAGCATAGCGTCACAATCCTAAGCGGAGACAAAGCAAGCGACACCATGGCTATTACGACTATTAGCGTGTGCCCAGGGAAAAGAGGTCTATGAGGAGAATACTGCAGCGAAAGGCATAGAAATACTGGAAGAAAAACAGGGTAAGGCGAAGAAAGAGACTAAATTATTTAGAGGCAATGCCTACAAGAGACAAAGAAACCAGCATTCAAGATTAAAGAAGCGAACTACACGGTTAGAATATAGAAAGAGCACACAGGGCAGTCTTTGATGTCCGAAATCAAAAAGCAAAAGAAAGTGGAAATGGAAAACAAGGCAAGACAAGCGAAAATGCGAGCTGCGACTGAAAAAGCTCTTGGTTATAAAAGCACAATTGTCCAAATTCTAAAAACGTCGATATGCAGGTGGAAATCGCTGTGCAGCAGACTTTTTATCACAAATGACATGAAAAGCATTATGTAAAAGGCGGGGCATCTATTTTTGGTGTTTTGGCAGAGGAATAAATAGAGCAACGGCTGCATTTTCTAGTGAAATGGCAATCTTCTTGCAAGTCTTTGGAGCTGCCGTGTAACTAACGCGCTACATTTTATTTCAAACAAAAAGGAATAGCATTGTATTTTTTCTTTGACAAGAATGCTATGTCCGGCATGTCTGTGTTGCTGTTATTAGCATTAGCCCAGTGATTGCTCTAACTAGAACATTTGCTCATGTAAAGCAACAGCGGCAATAGCTAATATAGCCTTTTACAACAACAACATGTATCCCTGTCAGCTTTTAAACAGAAAGTTATCCAATTCTACCACAAGCAGAAAACAATAAAAAGTAAAGCCAAAGTAATGTAGCATGCTAAGCGGGGATTTAAGTGATATCTATCATTAATTTCAGCCTCTCAGCAGGCGATTTAGGTCTGAAATCCGCAATGGTCCAGTGGCTAGGATTCGACGCTCTCACCGTCGCGGCCGGGGTTCGATTCCCCGTTGCGGAACATTCTTTTGTCCTTTTGCACAGCCCAGCGGAAGACGCAAAAAAGATACTTTTACTTTTGCAGAAAAAGCAAAAAGACAATAGATAGTCCGAAAACCCGGATTTGAACCAGGGACCTAGAGATTACAACGCAAGCCATTGAAGGCCAAGCCACTACAGTCTCCCGCTCTACCGCTGAGCTATTTTCGGATTTTCAGGACTCCTGAGTAATAATTGCAGTCTTTTTAGCTAATAACATCATATTTTACTGCTGCGCTGTTGTTGCTACCACTGTTTTCCCCACCCCTTTGGCGTTACTACCCAATGTAAAGACTGTAATAAGTTAGTTATTAATTATATTCAACTGTGTTTATACTGACTGTATCTTCTACATGATGTTAAGCTTTTTAGATTTTCCAAGAAATTGTGTGACAGTGCTGCAAACTCAGCAATGTTTTACTTGGATTTTTAAATAAAAATGTTGAAAATACATCAACATTGTGAAACAGAGCAACTGTCATAGACACTCATCCATGACCAGGCAAAACAGCAAAAAAGCCAACCTCTTAATACCCTTCAGTACCAAGGGAGCCCGAAAAGGATTTATTCAACTGGCATGGACAGTCACACTTGTTCTGTGTTATTAATTGCTACCAATTAAACAATCGAGTATTGGCTGTTTGGCTGTTTCCAGAATCCCAACTGACCAATGATTATGTGAGAAAACATGGAATTAAATATTTTTAATTAAACATGTGCCCAGTAATGTGATTAATAATATTTAAATTTAGTTTGCCATGGTATCCAATGTATAAAAGACAACTATGCCACCACATTCCCACATTATCCTTCATTCTAAAAGCAAATTTCCATTATCACCTTTAACATACAATACATTTAACATGTCAAGAGTAGCAAACAGGGGCCCAACACCAGTATGCCAAAGGTGTGGTAATGGCCATTCAACCCAAGCATGCAAACTCACCAAAGAGCAAGGAAAGCTATTGAAAGCTAGGCAGAGAGGAGTTGAAAGATATTTAACTGATGAAACTGATGTATATCCTTCTGACAGCAACAACTGATAGCACAGGCAAAGTAAGTTAATGGAATTGGAGTTGGGCTTATTGCAGTGGCACTCCTGGAACCATAAAAACAGCAAGAGGAGGAATGTCTAGAGACCCATTGATCCTAAGAGTGCCAGAAAGAAGCTGTTCAACTGGAAAAGCCCAATCATGCTGCATCAGTCCAACACATGGTGTTTACACCAGCATTAGAAAAAATGGCAAGCTGTTTTTACGCTGTGCCAATGGAGAGCAATGCATTTTAAAATCTTTATGTAAAATTCTCAAAGTGCAATAAAAACAAACACACTGCATTTCTGCTCTTCGGCAGAATCAGAAAACGGCAAAAAATGTTGCTCACTACAGGGGTCGAACCTGTGACCTACGCGTTATTAGCACGTCGCTCTAAACCGACTGAGCTAAGCGAGCCGCACGTGACATCCCCTGATCTGGGAGGGCCAGACTAGGTTCTGGCCCGTTGTGTCTTCTGTTCTTCGGTGTTTAGAATATGTACGGCTCTGTTGCATGCCAGCAACAAGACTTTAACGATGGACAAAGTCCTTTATCCCATGCTAGAAACAAGCGGTGGCAGCCTCCTCTATTTCCTGTCTAGTCTAAAGCGCAGGCTTCTTTGCCAATGACCGCTGTCTCCATTAAAACTTTAATAGTCACTGAAGCATGTGAAGAATTTATTACCAGAGAAAACCTCTCCCTTTTTTCCAAATAAAATAACTATTCTTTGTTGCTTAAAACTCGTTTGCCTTGACCGGCTCTGCAAAGTATCCGCCTCTTTCAAGCAGCTCACTGGGAGGCCCAGCCTCAACGGCTCTTCCATTATCCATGACAACTATCCTGTCACTGCCCATGATGGTTTTCAGTCGATGGGCAATTGTCAGCACTGTGCAGCCCTTGAATTCAGAGCGAATAAGCCTATGCATGTCCTGGTCTGACTCTTGGTCTATGCTTGCTGTTGCCTCATCCAGCACAGTGATCTTTCTATTGCGCATCAGCAGTCTGCAGAGCCCCACAAGCTGCTTCTGTCCACTGCTAAGATTGTTGTCCACATATTGGTTCAAACCGTAAGGCTCTGTTTCTATGATATGCTCTTTGTTTAGCTTAGGCTTTCTTACAAACAAGTACAGGAATGCACGCATTGCCCATCCAGAGCTGTTCCACTTTTTGTTCCATCCGTCAATCTCCTTTAGCTCATTGTCATGTTTACCGCCTGCTATTATCTTTTCATCATTGGCCATACTGTGGTTATGTTTTGGCTGCACAAGCTCATCCATTCCACACTTTAGAATAGCTGACCACATATCCTCAACAGTGTACTTGACAAGGGGGTCCATATTCTGCCTATAGCTTCCACTAAACAGCGTTGGATCCTGTGGAATAGTTCCAAGCTTTGCACGCACATCCCTTCTGTTCATGGAAAATGTGTCATGTCCATCGATTAGTATAGATCCATTGCACATGCTCTTATCAACTAGCTGGAACAGTGAGCAAGCAAGAGATGTCTTTCCAGCACCTGTGCGGCCAACAATGCCAATCTTTTCTTTTGGATTGATGGTAAGGTTGATATCCTTTAAAACATACTCCAAGCCCTGTCAATACTTCATGCTAAAATTGTTGAATTCAACTTTTCTGCTCAATGGCCAGCTTTCTTCTAGCATCAGTGCATTATCCTCAACAAGCATTTCATGCTCTAAACTGGCATATCCCCTAAACTTGCCAATTTCATGCTTAATGGCTTTTAGTTTGCTTGGTATCCTTAATGTATCCTCTGCATTAACAACCAGGCCATCAGCTAATTCTCCAAATATTATGAATTCAAGAGATGACAAACCACTCTTAAATGTCTGTTTCTGTATGATCATAATCATTTTACAAATAGCTTGGGACAAATCACCTATAAAATTAAACACAGTTGTTGATAGTCCATCAAATGCCAACATTGTTATTTCAATGTGTTGGTTTTATCCTTTTCTTTAATATACATGGATGTGAATTGTTTTTCCACATTGAAAATGCAAATAAGATGCTGCCCATCTGCAATAACATCTTCTACTTTGCTTTTGTCCACACATGCCTCATTATAAATATCTTCAAGTGCTGACTGGACTTGAGTGGTAGCTCCATCACTCTTACTTGATGCCCAGACAAGCAGTGGTGTAAGGACCAACAGCTGTGGTGCTTTTATTCCAATGTTGTATATTGTTAGGCATGCATGTAAAAGTTGTGACACTGTGGACATAAAGAAATCAGGAAATTCAGCTGCAATATACTTTGTGCTGTTGTTATATAAAAGAGATAGCTCTTGCCTCATTGTGCTATCAAAAAGCAATATAGGTGCATGGATGATACTGTCAATGAATATAGACTTTACCCTAGGGTAAACAATTTTTTTCTGAAATAATAGGTTTTATGTTAAATTCAACATTTAGCAGACATTGAAATACAACCTGATCAATGATACACAACAACAAATAATCAAGTATTGCTTTGTTACTTTGTACATCTGCACTATTGCTTTCATTCAAGGCAGCCAGTTTGTAGCTGTCAAATAAAAA
>JANBTT010000259.1:0-10970 GCA_027578915.1 Coemansia sp. RSA 1200 | reverse complement strand
GTTGGATCTGGAAAGTAGAATCTCTAAATAATGATGTATCGTATAGAGCCTTGATATCATCTGCTGATAAACTGATGCCAGGAACGCCTTTGTAAAATAAAATCTAATACAATCACAGTCTACAGCGAAAATATAGACCGAACGTATTCCCCCAAGCTTGAAAACGCCTCCTGCGAAGCCTGTGTAAAGTGTATAAGGGTAAACGCGTGAGGCATGTCAGGGTAAACTTCTAATTTCAAAGCATTCTTGTTGCTAGCGTTTTGCTTCTGAAGCTTTTCAGCAAACGTACAGACATCATCTTTTAAGAGCTCGTTGCCTCCAGCTTGAATTAGCATTGGCGGCATACCACTCAGATCGCCATAGACGGGTGATACCAGAGGGCATTTAAACTCTTCAAACATGGTATCGTCAAACTTTCTGCCAGCAGCATAAAACAAGCGTGTCGGATGAAAGGGATCCTGAAAGGATAGTGGAGGCAGGTAGTCGCGGCCTTGGTTAGTTATCCATGAATTTCCCGAGCACGTAGAGTCCACCCACGGCGACAGAAGAATAGCAGCTGCTGGCTGGGCAATGCTCATCTCTCGTAGCACTAGAAGAAGACTAGCTGCCAGTGCGCCACCGGCACTGTCACCAGCAAGCACTATATTTTCTGGCAAATACCCGAGTTTTAGGAGAGTCGCGTACGCCAAAAAACAGTCATGCAGCTGGCATGGAAAGCAATTCTTTGGAGCAAGACGATAGTTTGGTGAGAACACGCGAAGACCAGTAGCAGAGCTTATGCTTGCATATACGTATAAGTGCGTTAAACTTCTTTCGCCAACGCAATAGGCCCCGCCATGAAAGTAAAGGATAATCTTCTCGCTTGAATGAAGAGGCAGTGGATCTAGGAATGGATCAATTATGCTTCTATCTGCTTTGCCAACACAGCCTTTTATACAGCTGGAGCTTGACCCAACAACTATCTGACAAGATAGTATACGTGCATTGTCGTGTGCAGCGTATTCTTTGTCTTCTTTGACTAGTGCATTTAACTTTGTATTGGATAGTCCATAGCGCTCCAACTTGTAATCAACCAAAATTCCAGTGTCAATGGAAATGTCAAACTCTTTGTTATATCCAGTTTCAGGATATAGTGGCCGGCTCGGAAGGTTGTTCATCGTAATGTATCTTGCCATAAACTCAAAGTTAATTCTCTCTGACAGCTCGTTTGGCGTGCTATGGGGTAGTGATTCAGCAAGGTAGCGCTGGAGTATGGTTTTTATTATTTGATGCCGCAGACCCTGAGATCCTACTTCTGGACCCTGCCAATAGTATCTGAATACACCATCTACCACACACGACATGATGAACTGAATATTTCTAAGACGACCAAGGATAGTGTCTTTAGTTTTAAGACGCAATGGCAGCCTCACATAGTCCGTTTGGCTGCTTGACATGGTTTGCTTTGTCGTCGGTACTTTTTAACAAAAAATCAAAATAAGCTGGTAAAGCGAATGAACCATTATATTTGGTTGCCTAAAAAGAATATGAGAGTTATCTTATTTTTGGCTGACTGTTGTAAAGCAAGTAGTCAGAATCCTTTTCTTGATTTACGTTGGATGTAATATGTGCATGTTACTTCTTTCACATTTAATGCTTATTGTTTGTTACTAGCAGAAACGCCTGTGCATTTTGTTTCTGACCCTTGTGCGAGCTGTTTATGACCTGACTACTGTTTAGATCCTATGCCATTAATGGAAGTCAGGAAAACGATTGAATGCTTGAAGCTTTTTTTGGAAGAATATAACTAATCCGATCAGATTAGTGATCAATGCTTGGCAATTCCATGATCAAGTTTTTTTTGCTCTCTTACAAAGTTATATGGGTTGTAGGTTTTTTTTTACCGTGTTTGTTTTATCTCTTGTGTCTTGCGTTGCTTGTTTGTTTAGTATCTTGACCAATTGTTTGAATTTGGTTTATTTGTTAATATACAAAACAAGTAGGCCATGTATAGAGACAGGCCCATTCGGGCAGTACAAACAGCCACAGCTTACTTGAAGGCACTCGCTATAGAGGGAAAACAGCAACGGGGTTCACAGCAGCGGCGATGTCTCTCCGAGCTGTACTACCGGTCGACGATGACAAAGCCTCCATCAATAAAAGTCCAGAAGCCGGCTGCTGAGACCGACTTGGCTATCAAGAAGGAGGAGATCAAGGATATTTACTCGATTCCAAAGCTAGGACCAGAAAAGGCAGACGACAGTCCACTTGGACACAATAAAAATACTATCAAGCCTGCCAAACCCGAGGAACAGGCTGCCGAATACATCAAAGGAATCCACAGCAAGGGCTGGAACGGCGAGATAGCATATTCTAGGTTCTATTCGATGCCACGAGAGTCATACAAACACCTGCGCAACATAGATATTAACAGGACGCTTGCATTAGTCAGAGGAGCTGGAAATAATACACATGCGGGCAAAAAGCGCATGCTATCGTCAAACATACTGCTGCAGATGACAAATGTTTATGAAGCTGGTATTTGGGCTGGTATTGTGCCCGATCGGTATACGTATCAGGAGCTCATAGCAATAAACACCGATCTGATGAACTTTGATCGTGCGTACGGACTGATTGAAGAGATGATACAGCGTGGAATCAAGCCGACTATACGGCCATATCGCAAATTGCTCAACGGCTACAGCGCGCTAGTCGGCGAGATTGACAATGCTCGCAGACTGTGGCAGAGCATGCTAGCCAAGATTGGCAGAGATGAAATTGCCGCAGAAGAGTCGTCGGATCAGCCGGCCACGCTTGATCTTGCAACATACACGTGCATTGTTGCAGCAGAGTGCAATATCGGCAACCTTACCAGAGTGGCGGAAATCCTTGAGGAGATGAGCAGTGCAGGAATAGCTGCGGATATTGTGCTGCGTAATACAATCCTTGGAGGCATCCTCAAGCATGGTGGCTTGGATGCTGGTATCAAAGAGGTCAAGTTTATGGTAGATAGTGGGTATGTCCCCAACAGCTACACCTACTACTTGCTTATTCAGTCAGCAGTCGGCGAGGAACGAATTGGTGTTGTAAAGAGACTGCTGATTGAATCGGTGAAACGCGGTATTACACCTTCGGTGAAGATGATTCGTAAGCTGCCGCTCTTGCCAGCAGAGATTCTTGATATCGTCACAGAAAATGGGGTTGAAATTGACATGATTCGCGTGTACAACCCCCTTATCGGGTTGGCAATGCGTGAAAATAGCTTCAACGAGGCATTGGGACTTATCGCGCGTATGCGTGCTCAAAATATCGAACCTAATACAGTTACATACAGTCATCTGCTGGATGCGCTGAGCAAGGCCAATCGGCTAAATGAAGCAAAGCTGATCTACAAGGAGGCGTTTGGCGAGGGCAGAAAGCTGGTTCCGGATACACACATTCTAGGGATTATGATCGATACATGTGCACGGGCCGACGACATCCGTGGGATCTTTTGGTACAAGATGGAGATGGAGCGACGTGGTTTAGCGCCAACTGAAGTCATATACAACATCATATTATCAGCACTGTCCCGCAGGAAGCAGATGGATCTGGGGGCTATTATGTCGACTATGAACGAGCTGATGGAGACCAATCCTCCAATTCGACCGTCCACACGAACACTCAACGTAGTGTATACGGCGTTTCAAACAAAGGCAGAGCAGTCTGGCAAACTGACACACACAGAGCTGGATTTCCTGCGCAAGTGGTACAACAAGACCAGTAGTGACATTGATCTCTATGTACCGCGCGACATGTTCACGTATGCGTTTATTATCAGTGCCTTTGCCAATGCAGGTCTTTTGGAAGATGCACTGTTTGTTTACTCGGACATGCTGAAGCACGCAGAAAACGATTCGTCTGTGCGTACTCATTTTACACGCTCGCCAAAGTACATGGCGAAACTTATTCTTGTCTGCGCAAAGAACCAGCAGTATACAAAGATCCTTGATCTATGGCGCGACTGGAGGCGGCTGGGAATTCCAGGCCATGAAGGCTCGCTCCGCATAGTTCTGTTTGCCTGCGACCAAGTGGGTCAGAGCACAACAGCAAGAGACATTGTATTCGGACTACTGGTCCCACCAGAGTTGAGGACAGTTCCTGGCGATCCTGACTCCGGTATCGAAGACAGCGCAGAGAAGACGCATATGCATATCATTGGAAGCAATGGGACCTTGCCTATCGACCTTGAGGACAGTCCATTTATTCACGACTACCAACCAGCCATTGTCAGCGGCTCTGTTCTGGCGCTGTTCGTTGGAATTGCCATCAAGCACGGGATGATTGAGTACATTATGCCTGCGCTGAATCTATTGCGTCAGAACAAGCCCAAAACGTCGCGACCAATGCTATCTCTTGCGGGTGGTGACGATGAAGGCGACCCACATGCCTCTAAACTTGGCGTCAACACTAGATTCTCTTCAGACAACGCAGCCAAGATACTTGCGCTGCTGCAGGAGAGCAAGCATGAGAGCTCAAAAGAGATTATCAACGAATTTCTCACATTTATCGAGGATAATTTCCCTGAAGCAGCGCCTGTTTAGACTCTTGGCGTTTCAGTGCGGAGGGTGCCTTCAGTCTCTAGACAAGCTTTTATTTCCTTTGTATTAGTCAGAAGCGCACCGCCCCATATATATTTCATGCTGGTTATATAGAATGTTCCTTTTTAAAAAAGACTTTGCAAATACAGACGGAAGAAAGAAGTATAAAAGGCGGTATTGAATATGAGCATGGGTACGCCACATGTCTGTTGAGGGCTACTGATAGCATGGAAGGATGTTACAAACAGAGAAGAAAGAGAAAGGTCGCGCGAATCCTTCAGCATCTTAAGGGGGGTTTGGATGATTAGAGCTGGACAGATATTTCGCAAGTTTTCCTTTGTTTACTTGTGTCGGGTGCTGGTTGTAGGCTTATGCGGCTACGTAATCGGAAAGCTGGTTGGCAAAGTTGATGCTTTGCTTGGGAAGGTGGTTAACGGCCGTGTATGTGAGCAACGCAAAGCTGGCGCAAATAATCCCGTTGATGATGTACTTTTCCCAAGACTCGAGCATATACAGGCCAGTAGTGACCTCGTACCGGTAGTTGAGTTTCTTTAGCGATTGGAACACCATAGTTTGATTTATAAGTTGGCAGCTAAACAACAATGAAAAAGAGGTAGATGGAAAAGCGCAAGAAATACTGAATGGACAACAAGAGCAGACAAATTGAACAGAAAGAAAAAATCCAACGGAAGCAAAACAACGAGCGCAGACTTCTCAGTGGAAGCTGAGAGTTCCCCCAACAAAACCATCAAAGTCCACAACAGTGGAAAACCTTTTTCTGGTTTTAAAATCAGAAAATTTCATTGGCCCAGTCCAACCATTTGCAAGAAATAAGCGCGTGATTTGATCTGATAAAATACCCAATTATGGCTGATTATATGGATTGTTCTGAGACCAGCATATGGGTCGTAAGCTCTAATTTTGGAGATAGCATTAGTGCTGGTGCTTCAGATCGGTCATAGAAAGAAGAAAATGTTGAATAAATATAATAGAATGTACA
Source organism: Coemansia sp. RSA 1200 (assembly GCA_027578915.1). Lineage (NCBI taxonomy): Eukaryota > Fungi > Kickxellomycota > Kickxellomycetes > Kickxellales > Kickxellaceae > Coemansia > Coemansia sp. RSA 1200. The sequence continues at coordinate 5,411 of JANBTT010000259.1, read as the reverse complement.
GCAACCAAAAAAAAGATACCAATGATATCTAAACAAAAGCCTTAGGTTGCAAAAAAAAAAAAGAAAAGAAAGCAAATACACATTGAGGTCCTTCTAGTTCAAGCACACAACCTCGCTATATGCCATTGCCCTTTGCAACGCTCAGGAGCTCGGCAGGGATGCTGGAGAATAGCATCCGCATAATAAAAGCAGCGCACACAACCACAATGAAATTGACCACGGCCTTCTCCCAGGACTCCATCACATAGAGCCCCATCACTAGTTCGTATCTGTAGTTGAGAAGCCTTAGGTATTCAATTATATTTATTTGCGATCCCTTGGATCTCGCATTCGAATAAGCAGTGGCGTCAGACATATACGACTGTCTTGCAGATACTCTTCTCATCGTTCTTTTGTTTTCGTGTAGATATAAAATAGATGTTGCTGATTCTAGCAATCGAGATGTTGGTGGATAAATAGATATAAAAAACATTCCAAAGAACAAGATAGAAAGTAGAAAACAAAAAAAAAAAAGAAGAAACCCCTTTCTTCCGGTTAAAATGTGAATATATAAGCAATTCTACTTGGAGAATAAGTTCTTTTTTCAAACCGCCTAGAACATTTCTTCCATTAATGCAAACCCAATAACGGAGATTACTCAAAGGATAAGCGGGGGCGGGTGAACGCTATCTGGGGAAACCCGGATTGTGTATGTTTGGGGGTTACATGAGGCTACGGAAGAAGAAGTGTTCTAGACACGCCTCGAGTATTACTTTTTTTACTCAATTCTAGCAGATTGCTATGGACACACGCATGTAGTCCACAATGGCTTTTCGATAGCCGGTGATTAGTTCCGCATAGGCGCTATTCCTTGAATGTTGGTCGGATTATGTGCAAGGCAAGAAAATGTTGCAGCACTGGAGAATACCAGAAGTTTGGTGGGGTTGGAAAAATTGCTGAAACCGTTTTGGAAACCGTTTGGGCGTTGAGCCCATGCAAAAGTTTACTGGAAAATCTGCATAGGGGGAATACAAGAAAAAGGACATCGGTCCTCGCATTGCGTTCAAGCATCCAACGAAAGCCGACGCTCCCAAGAAGCGGACATTTCAAGGCTGAAAACCGTAACTCCTTTCCCCAAACTCGAAGAGTGGATTTTATTTTTCTTTGCTGTGAATAAGAAGGAAAGAGAAAGTCAGCTGGCAAATATGGTTGGTTCCAATCACCGATAAATCAAAAATACCTACAAAAATTACCAATGCTAAAGTAACTGCGCGTTTCTCGTAAATGCAAGGTTCAATGAGAATATATTAAAGAACGAAAACGCACACAAAAAGATAAAAAGTTAGAATTGGAGGACAACGTGTAAAAACGAAAAATATACAAATACAAAATTGAAAGAAAAGCAAACCCACGCGACCACAGACGTTAAAGTCTTTTACAGGTCTTGAAATTGTCCCAACTGACAAGGGTCTAAAACAAATGAACAGGAGAGAGCAGATAGGGCTTCGGCACATTGACGGTATGATAGCACAAACATATTGCGCTAGCTAGCAAGAAAGTTTAACAGCGCATCAGTACCCTTTTCTCGAAGAAGCGTGGTGACCAGCTCCGACACCAGTGCCACACGAGACAACGATGAATGGTCGCCGTTAGTGTGTTTATGTTCCTGCAATGCCTCGCCGTCGCATAAACCAGACACCGATCCCTGCTTCAGATCGCTATTTGCGTCGGAGAAGCCATCATCGCCATTCTCCAGCGATCGTACACGCTTTACAGCAACAGCAACAGATGATTTTCCCGATAATTCCATATCGGGACTCAAGTCACCACTTTTGCGTTTGGTGCAATCATCGCTCGAGTTATCGCTTTTGTCTACGAAAAGGCGTTCAATTGCTTCCTTTGCCTCGGCCTCAGACAGCCCATGCTTTGCGAAAAGAGTTTTCCGACGGTATTCCGCATCGTCGGAATCCGTGCTGGAATAGCTTTTGTGAATACCGCTATTCACCTTACTAGCCCCAGCAGGAGCAGGAGCAGGAGCAGGAGCAGGAGTAGCAACAGCAGAAGTATGGTCTCGCTTTGCATCAGTTACGCTGTTGGGAAGTTCCTCCAGTGCAGAAGCGGCCACCAGAACATCGCTTTCCTCCTCAGAGCAATCTGCACTAATCTCAGTGTCCTCCAATTTGATTTTCTTAGACTCCGCGCTGTCGTTGTCCACACTGGTGCCGTTGCTTACTTTGAGCTTGATTTTCACATTCTTTTTGACTTCGCCCGCTCCAACCGATGCCTCCTGTATCAGAGGTGACAATACCTGTGCTGCAATGTTGCTTAGAATTGCAATTTTGTCGTCTTTGCTTCTGTCGGTAGACGGTTTCCCTGAATAAGTACCACTCTCATTGGATGCGTCCTGAAGCACTGTCTGTTTAGCCGTCGTCATGACAAACCGCGCGACATCCTGCTGAAAGGCGACTATAGATTGCAGCCATTCTGCAACAGTCATTACGGGTGGCGGAAGCAACTGCAATGTTGATTGTGGCTGTGAATTACTACTGGCACTGCCTGTACTATTGTTAATGTTGTCGTCAACATCGAGATGCTCATCCAAAACATCGTCTGGTTTACTCAAAGCAGATGGCCCTTGCTTTGAATGCAATTTACACGTGCAATAAACAGTCGCATATTTTGCTGCCTTGGATCTTAGCTCCTGATCATCGCCCAAATCCACAGCGCAGGGCAGCGCATGTCTGACAAACTCGTTACGAATGTGGCTGGAAGGAATCTTATACTTGACTTTTGGATCAAACAGCTCCACAGCCGGGGGATCGTCGTCAATGATATCGACAATCCCGTTGTTGCGTGCAGATTCCGACGCCTCGGACAGATCAATAACACGCTCCTTGCGAAACTTGCGATGGCGACGCATTGCATGGTCTGCATGGTTCGGACACATCCAGCGCTTATGCGGTGGCGGCGCAGAGCATAGCGGTGGATCTAGGCAGTCCCAATGCCAGTTAAGAGGACAGTAGTCGCACCGCACTATCAGTCCATGAAGTGCCGACAGTCCGCATCTGTAGCACAGAATCGTCTCGTTGTGGTCATCAACTAAGCGCGTAAAGTCTCGGTTTGCAGGACCTGCATTCACGCGCTGCGCACGGTCTTCACGCACGTTGATAAAGGTGCCGTCAATGTCACGCTCAACTCCATCAAACTGGCGCCGAATCTCGTCTGGTACCGCAAACACGCGCGGATTTTTGAACTCTATGCTTGAAATCAGCGGGTAAAATATATTCTTTACATGCGCGCGCGACTTGCGTTTCCTGCTGATCCGGTGAGCACATTCACGACAGAACCAGTGGTCGATTTTACCAATAGCTTCGCGCGACATTGGTGGATCCGCGCAGAAAAAGTGGAATACGCGAGGACACAGGTCGCAACAGACAAACTGGCCTGGCTGATCGCAGGCATCGCATGTATCGTGTTCGAGTTGCTCCTTGATAGCGCGGTTTTTGGAATGACTGCCTGAAATGCCATTTATTTGTTTCCGTGGTCCACAGCTACATATGACGAATATCCCTCCGAGCAATGGAGATCAATTCCGACGCAGAAAGGACAGAATGCTAGTTAGAAAGGAAAGCGGCCAGAATACGTGTGGATAATGTAATGCCTTTTTTCTGATTTTCCTTGCCACAGACCGGACAGTGTACAGTTCGCTGTTTCCTTTTGCTTCAAAGGCAAAGGCATCATTTGGCAACGTCTGCACAAACGGCAAGTAAAAAGGGGGAGAGCATTCACAGAAAAAAATCGGTACAAAGTGCAGATACAAGCAGAGAGAAACAAAAACAAAAGGCAAAGCAAAAGGAACACGCAATCATTTATATTACCTTGAGGATCGTGATGTTGAGGAAGATAGGCCAGCTCCGGATCCGTTGAGACGACCTTTTGATCTGGTATTCGCCAGCGCTGGTTTTACAGAAGAATCTACCACCGTCGCCTGCTTTTCCCCAAGCAACGTTGCACCACTGCCACCGCCATTGGTTTCGTTGCTATCGGATCCGTTAGGCATGTTTCGCGTATCTACTATTGTTGATTCTGTAGAGTCATCGATATCACTGGCTTCGCATAGCCTGCGAACATACTCAACAGTTTTCTCATACTCTTCGGAAGCCCTACTTGCATCGGCGGTCATATCGGCTTCCAGTGGCAGCCTCGCCCCACCTTCCAACACTCGCGTGATCACGCCTAGTGCTTTCTACGCGCAAAAAGTGTTTAAAACAAAGAAAGAAAGATGAAGGCGTCCAGGCCTCAACTTGATCTGTTCTTCTTACTCAAAAAGTCGCAGAAGGTTCTTTTCCTTGCGTCTTGCCTTCTAGATCAATCCTGACGTTCTCTTCGTCTCTCCAAAATAAAAAACCACGGTTAAACAACAAAAGAGAGCCACGTATAGACGCTGATATTCCACTTCCTTCAGTCTATCTTATTATCCGTTTCGGCGTCTCGTATCCAACTCAAACACTTTAGAAAACAGGATCTCGTTTGGCGGCTTGCGACCGGAAAAGCGACTCGTTGTCTGTAATGAGCTGCTGGTCGAGTGAAAACCAAGTGAAAGTACGCGTAAACAAGGATGGAGCAGCAAACAACACGCTGCTATTCTTCCGCCACTTCAACGCGTTCCAGTGTCTGATATGTATCGTCAAATATCAGAATGAAAAGCGAGCCGTCTTCACCAGACAGAGTCCGTGCGTTATACGAAGGATTGATAATAATGATATAGACGTGGCCAAGTAAAGGCTGCAAAATATGTAAACGAAAAAGGTAGAGTAGAACCCCCAGACAAAAACAAAAATAAGGATGAAAAAAGTAGCACACGAAAAAAGGCTAGAGAACAAGAGAGTGAGAAAGGGGGAGAGAATGGATGATGCCAGTTTTGCTACGGTAATTAGCAAAGAGGTGTGTTTTGGATACAGTCAAACTTCTAATATTGTTATAGAGTTGTGCAAGCTCGTTTCATATGCATTAATAGAATAATGCCATTGTGGAATAAAGCCAGATTTGGCATGGCGAAGGTGTGTAGAAGGCAGAACGCGATTTCCGTTGAACATACAAAGGGGCAGAAAAACAGAGCAAAATAAATTTAGTATACATTCAAAAATAACAATCGCAATATCAATAGCACAATAAACATTATACAACAAGTACTCACCTCTTGGAAGCTTAACGTCGTCCTTATCCCACATAGGGGGAATGTATTCCATCGCAGAATCGTTAAAGACTGCGGAATAATGACAGCTAATGATTAGTCTGTGCGTTGACGTTGTGCGGGGGAACCATCAGGAGGCACCTCGCCATTATCTGGCACAGCTGCATTGTCCCTGACACAATTGCCGCGTTGGAAGCGCTCAGGAACTGCACCGTTTTGCTGGAGACCGTTTGCAATG
>JANBTT010000258.1:0-11080 GCA_027578915.1 Coemansia sp. RSA 1200 | reverse complement strand
AATAATGCAGACACTGTTGCTACAGAGCATGTCCACAAGCGCTGCGGAGGGTGCGGCGGCTGGGGTGGATGTGGAGGATGCGGTGGATGGGGCAACGGCTGGTGGGGCGGTCGCGGCGGCTTTGGCATTCCTTTTGCCAGCAGCTTTACCAATGCACTAAACACCAACACCAATGCTGCGAACTTTAACGACAACACGGTCTACCTCAACAACAAGAACGCCAACAAGTGCTGCAACAATCTCAACACTTTCACCAACGCCAATAACGTCTTGTTTTAATATACAAAATACCGTTATAGATTTAGTTGATTAATGAATAACTAATGCAGTTATTTTATATTGTTAAAATTATGGATAAATTGTTTTGAGAGATGCGTGAAGTGCGTAGAAAACCAGCTGGCAGTAATTATAACATTGAATAACCACGTTTACATGGAACGTATTTTTGGCAAATAACAACAAACAAGTGCCTATAAGGGTTTTGTTTAATTGCTGCACGTTTTGGATTTATTTCATGTAATAGAATGTCATTAGAAATTTGCTGGCTTTTAAATAAAGGTTGATTCCAAGTTGGATCTGTAATTTTTACTTTTTACTTTGCTTTCTTATCAAAATAAAAACAGGGTGATTACGCTTTTAACGCAAATACAGACTGCCAAAAGCGTTTGCAAAGCAGTAAAATTTGACAACGTGTGGCTGTATGTTAAAAACATTGCAAGGCATTTTACAGATTGCGTAAAATCAAAACAAGCAGTAAATACTGAAAGAAAAGCCCAATGTTGTTTTTTTTTTTTTCAACAACGAAAACAGCAAATAACCACATATTTAAAGTTAGCAATGTTTACCCTTTGTGATAGTCGACAACATTCTTGAAGCTATATAACCATTGCAGCCACATATTGGTTTAGTTAACGTTTTAGATAACACGGTTATCAGCTACTGTTACACGCGATCAGACTTGAAAAGTCCTTTTTATTCTTTTATTTACCTTTTTTTACAAACATTGATGGCTAACATGAGAATGTGTTTTTATTCTTGCATTAGCAAAAGTGTCTGGATAAACAAACACAAAAACGTTATCCGCTAGCAGTTCTCTAAAATACAGTTTTAAATAACTTGGAAGGTGCAAGAGAAAATACTAAGTCAAAACTTGTCTTCAAACCTACAAAAAGTGGCCATCAAGTAACAAGTTTATAAAAGATGTGTATATAGAGCAAGGCGGTTTTTTGTGTATTCTTTGGTTTATTCTATTTTTGCTTTATTGAGATTATTCTTATACTTATCTATAATATATAAATTGGACATGAGCAAACATAACCAGCTTTCCCCGCCAAAAAAAGAGGATTGCATAATTCCTGCAAATGTCTCTGCAATGGACTCATCGCCTGTTCAATCTACTCCTTTCATTAGAGAAATTGGCTATGCCAAGAAAAGAAGACGTCCTCCATATTCGTACACTGCACTAATAGCCCAGGCTATCATTCTGTCAAAAACCAGGCAGCTCACACTTCGCGAAATCTACGATAGTATCAACGAAATGTACCCGCAGATATGCCAGGGCCCAGATATTGGCTGGCAGAATACTATCAGACACAATCTCAGCTTAAACCAATGTTTTAAGCGTATTCCTCGAAACCAGCTTCCACCTAGCCTCAGCTCAAAGTTGCGCGGCAAAGGAAGCTACTGGACTGTAGATGTTACGCTTATGGACCCTAACACACGCAAACGCCTTCAAGAAGCCATTTCCTTGGGAAAGCCTGCACCAGCATCAGCCTTTAACCAGTCTGAGTTGCAGCAAATGCAGAACAAGAAAGCCAAAAGGAATTCTGGTGCTGGTGCAAACACTAGTGTTGATGCCCCATCAATGCCATCGCAAAGATGTTTTCCAGAAAGTAGCATCGTGTATCCACTCTCGTTTGCACCGCGGGTATATGGGTCGTCTGAAGTGAACAGCTCATCCTCATTTACGTCCTACAATGGTGATGACATCCACTATGTGAGTCCTACAGCTCAGTCCTCATCGCCCTACTTTCAGAGTACTATGAATTCGCCAATTACATCTCTGCCGACTATAGCGGCCAAAAATGCTTCTCACAAGGATTTTTCTCAAGGCTACTTTGTACCCAATAATAGCAACGACGGCGGAGATGGCACCAACCTCCCCCCTATCTTACATACATTGCCATCGACCAGTCCATTTGCGTTCCCAGGTAATAGACATAGCATTAGAACATGCCAAACTTTGAATAGCAGCAACAGAAACGTTTACAGTTCATTGTCTCGGGTTGGGCCACATACAGCTGCATATGGAGGCATACTGCGTGTACCGAATAATGAGAGTAGAATAGTAGGTGAGGCAAAGCGCTTTGATAGTCCTCCCCTGATTAATGAGGCTAATGTCGTGTCAACAAGCAGAGCAGCAGGATACCATCCTTATGCATATAGCTCAGCAATATCTCACACCCGTTCAACTGCACGAACAGCCCATGGACCCAAAGAACCTGCTACATTCCGTTATTGGCCAACAGAAACACCCGGACCTCCCTCAAATACCTCAACTCTCGAGTCACGACAACAATCGCCGTATTCTCTCTCACCAGTTTCCTCGTGCTTACCCTTACCAGATAACGCCTCTCCGCCAAATACAAACAATGGGAAGGGTGTGGAATCTGAAAAATTAAATATAAGGCATTTGCTGAATTAGCAAAAAAAAAGCTCCTCAGCGGAGAATTATCTATATTATTATCTCACAATATTTTAGCAATTCACTATCGTTTGAAATTCTTTTAAAATCATAATCCAACATGCTTATTATAGCGTCAATGCCACCAGAGTCATTTGTTGGCAACCATATAGAGAATCCTGGAGTCAGATAGTGGGGTACGAGAACTCTATCCGGCCTGCCATAACCAAAGTCTGTTTGATAGAACGGAAATCGAGAGCAGTTTGTGGTGCAGAAAAATGACCTGTCGCTACCACACTTCGATTCCATGTCAATAATGGGCCCATGTTGGTTCAGAAAATGTAGGCACTGGAAAAAATACTTTGCATCGACATTGTTGACCACAGAGCGAATTCCCGATGCTGTTGTGTGTTTTGGTTGTTCTAGCAGCTGTTGTCGATCAAGATCAATTTGCAAAGGGAATGACGCATTGCCCATATAGTTTTGTAGTAAACCAATTCTTTTTCTCACATCACAGGCAAATATAAGTTGATGTTGTGTTGTTTTGTAAGATGACCGTGCAATTGCTCGCCATATAAGCGCAGTCAAAGCGTCGTTGACGGAGATTGTAGAGCAGTTAGATGAAAAGTCTTTTTTTAGACGGCGCAATGCGGCCTCTGCAAATCTAAATATGTGCATAGTTCCAGACTCTCGTGGTTCTAAATCCATATGAGAATTATGCTGATCTTTGTCATCTTCCTTGGAGAATCCATTATAAGAGGCATTGCTACTAGACTTTCTAGAGTATCCTATAGCCCTTAGTAACGATTGGCGGTTAAAATCCAATACTGGATATTCCACGGGCATTTTTTGATACAAACCAGTAGAGCTTGCTACGCTTGATCGAACAATGTTGCTCCACAAACGCATAAATGAAGTAAACCCAGTCCCATCCATTACGCTGTGACGAGCCTTAACACGTAGCGCAATCCCAGTGTTGTTTCCAAAGCGTAATAATACTGCCGATAGTAGAAGCGGTTTCCCATTATGAAAATCGACCGTGTCTTTTGTATCCAGACCACTCGGCCAATGGTTCCAGCTGTATTCTGATTCTAACAGAGCTTCCAGCTGCATATCTGTGCGAATTTCCTTGAAATGCGGAGTATTAGGGCAAAGGTGGTCAACTATAACAGATTCGTGATCATTCTCAATGTTTAGCTGTCCAAGCAAAATGCTAAAATGGCGCGTAGCTTGAACAAAGCCGCCAAGAAGAGTTGCCGTTGGCATAAAGTTTTGCTTTTCTTGTCTGTTTGGGTAAAAATAAACAAACATGATGTGTGAGTCGCCTTGCGCCTTGTCAATGGGGGATAAAGAGTACTTTTTTGTGCGGCTTGCGCGAGAGACACTAGTTGCAACGACCATGGGCTATATCTTTGCGTACTTTATAGAATATTAACACAGGCAAAAATAAAGAAAGCTTACGAGAGGGTAGTTTTACTCTGGTTAAAATGAATAGAATATCAGTAAAAGGAAAGAAACCGTTTTCAAAAGCAAACCAAAAGTCAACACAAACAACGGAAACTTTTTATATTCACTTTATTTTATATGCCACTTGGTTTCATGGCCGACTGTTATGTTTTGGACTCATTGTTAAGCATCCTTCTTGTAACATTGAAAAATAGAGGGACTTGTCCCTCCTTTTTGGTCTCGATTATCTTTGGAGCAACAATTGCAACACCAAGCAGCCGTCAAAGATGGCAGTGGCTTTTGACCAGATACGTGGCTAAGTAAACAAAGAGCAAGCAAATAAATTTAATAACAGTCCAAAGCTGTAGTGAAGTTTAGGGAAGAGCGCTTCCATTTCTCTCCCCACTTTAACGAGTATTCGTCTATTTGACTATCTTTGCAATATTTTTCATAGAATTTCGGAATAATGTATGCTTGGTATAAAATATCCGCTATACTTTTGGTAAGGTCTACATATAAATTATTTATAAAGAGCTAACAAATTGTACCAAGCAATTTGCTATATTAGTGATTGTATATACTATATACCCGCGTATGAGTCTGTCAGTATGTAACCAAATCTCTGGCTGTCTATTTCACCAATGCTGAGATCACACGTGCTTCATAATTTGGCTTCTGTGGCACCAAATTTAATATACCAGTCGTGGTAGACTTGGAACCTGTCTCTAGCGTTATCAAAGAGCGAGGTGAGCCAGTAGAATCAATTGCGGTTGTTTCATTCACAAGGGTAGTCTTGGCGCTGCCACATTTGAATAGGACCTTGGCCTTGGCAGAAAACTTGGCTTTAATTGAAATGCTTGGTTCCATTGTTAATGCAAATGTGTGTTACTAGGAAAGTCGTGTTTACAGCAGGAATATTAATTGAGGCTTTTTTGAGATGTATACTTGTTTAAATAGATGTATGCACCTCGAATGATTCCAAGCTTCTTTTATACTGAACGTCGCCAGCATGTCACGGAATATGGAGGGGATTCTCTTTTTATTCTTTGAAATTAGCATCTGGGTTAGAAGGAACTATTAATGACAAATTTACATACACCTTCTGAAAAAGAGGACGGCGTTGCACAGTGAAGTCGGCCGCGGTTATTATGTCCAGCGACCATCAGCAGTATCATTATTAATGGACACTTTTAAACAAAGCAAGTTAACCAGTAAAAAAATTGACTGAATTGTGTGCACTTTAGACAGATTTTGTACCAATATAAAACCGCAGCAAAAATCTAGACAGAATGGCATGATACTTTAGGGCTTCCAGCGGTCAGATTGATTACTCAGTAAACATTTGTGATTATCCAGAAGAGTGGCAATATCAGGCATTTGTTTGAATTTTGCTTTATATATATATATATATATATATATATATATATAAAGCAAAATTCAAACAAATGCCTGATATTGCCACTCTTCTGGATAATCACAAATGTTTACTGAGTAATCAATCTGACCGCTGGAAGCCCTAAAGTATCATGCCATTCTGTCTAGATTTTTGCTGCGGTTTTATATTGGTACAAAATCTGTCTAAAGTGCACACAATTCAGTCAATTTTTTTACTGGTTAACTTGCTTTGTTTAAAAGTGTCCATTAATAATGATACTGCTGATGGTCGCTGGACATAATAACCGCGGCCGACTTCACTGTGCAACGCCGTCCTCTTTTTCAGAAGGTGTATGTAAATTTGTCATTAATAGTTCCTTCTAACCCAGATGCTAATTTCAAAGAATAAAAAGAGAATCCCCTCCATATTCCGTGACATGCTGGCGACGTTCAGTATAAAAGAAGCTTGGAATCATTCGAGGTGCATACATCTATTTAAACAAGTATACATCTCAAAAAAGCCTCAATTAATATTCCTGCTGTAAACACGACTTTCCTAGTAACACACATTTGCATTAACAATGGAACCAAGCATTTCAATTAAAGCCAAGTTTTCTGCCAAGGCCAAGGTCCTATTCAAATGTGGCAGCGCCAAGACTACCCTTGTGAATGAAACAACCGCAATTGATTCTACTGGCTCACCTCGCTCTTTGATAACGCTAGAGACAGGTTCCAAGTCTACCACGACTGGTATATTAAATTTGGTGCCACAGAAGCCAAATTATGAAGCACGTGTGATCTCAGCATTGGTGAAATAGACAGCCAGAGATTTGGTTACATACTGACAGACTCATACGCGGGTATATAGTATATACAATCACTAATATAGCAAATTGCTTGGTACAATTTGTTAGCTCTTTATAAATAATTTATATGTAGACCTTACCAAAAGTATAGCGGATATTTTATACCAAGCATACATTATTCCGAAATTCTATGAAAAATATTGCAAAGATAGTCAAATAGACGAATACTCGTTAAAGTGGGGAGAGAAATGGAAGCGCTCTTCCCTAAACTTCACTACAGCTTTGGACTGTTATTAAATTTATTTGCTTGCTCTTTGTTTACTTAGCCACGTATCTGGTCAAAAGCCACTGCCATCTTTGACGGCTGCTTGGTGTTGCAATTGTTGCTCCAAAGATAATCGAGACCAAAAAGGAGGGACAAGTCCCTCTATTTTTCAATGTTACAAGAAGGATGCTTAACAATGAGTCCAAAACATAACAGTCGGCCATGAAACCAAGTGGCATATAAAATAAAGTGAATATAAAAAGTTTCCGTTGTTTGTGTTGACTTTTGGTTTGCTTTTGAAAACGGTTTCTTTCCTTTTACTGATATTCTATTCATTTTAACCAGAGTAAAACTACCCTCTCGTAAGCTTTCTTTATTTTTGCCTGTGTTAATATTCTATAAAGTACGCAAAGATATAGCCCATGGTCGTTGCAACTAGTGTCTCTCGCGCAAGCCGCACAAAAAAGTACTCTTTATCCCCCATTGACAAGGCGCAAGGCGACTCACACATCATGTTTGTTTATTTTTACCCAAACAGACAAGAAAAGCAAAACTTTATGCCAACGGCAACTCTTCTTGGCGGCTTTGTTCAAGCTACGCGCCATTTTAGCATTTTGCTTGGACAGCTAAACATTGAGAATGATCACGAATCTGTTATAGTTGACCACCTTTGCCCTAATACTCCGCATTTCAAGGAAATTCGCACAGATATGCAGCTGGAAGCTCTGTTAGAATCAGAATACAGCTGGAACCATTGGCCGAGTGGTCTGGATACAAAAGACACGGTCGATTTTCATAATGGGAAACCGCTTCTACTATCGGCAGTATTATTACGCTTTGGAAACAACACTGGGATTGCGCTACGTGTTAAGGCTCGTCACAGCGTAATGGATGGGACTGGGTTTACTTCATTTATGCGTTTGTGGAGCAACATTGTTCGATCAAGCGTAGCAAGCTCTACTGGTTTGTATCAAAAAATGCCCGTGGAATATCCAGTATTGGATTTTAACCGCCAATCGTTACTAAGGGCTATAGGATACTCTAGAAAGTCTAGTAGCAATGCCTCTTATAATGGATTCTCCAAGGAAGATGACAAAGATCAGCATAATTCTCATATGGATTTAGAACCACGAGAGTCTGGAACTATGCACATATTTAGATTTGCAGAGGCCGCATTGCGCCGTCTAAAAAAAGACTTTTCATCTAACTGCTCTACAATCTCCGTCAACGACGCTTTGACTGCGCTTATATGGCGAGCAATTGCACGGTCATCTTACAAAACAACACAACATCAACTTATATTTGCCTGTGATGTGAGAAAAAGAATTGGTTTACTACAAAACTATATGGGCAATGCGTCATTCCCTTTGCAAATTGATCTTGATCGACAACAGCTGCTAGAACAACCAAAACACACAACAGCATCGGGAATTCGCTCTGTGGTCAACAATGTCGATGCAAAGTATTTTTTCCAGTGCCTACATTTTCTGAACCAACATGGGCCCATTATTGACATGGAATCGAAGTGTGGTAGCGACAGGTCATTTTTCTGCACCACAAACTGCTCTCGATTTCCGTTCTATCAAACAGACTTTGGTTATGGCAGGCCGGATAGAGTTCTCGTACCCCACTATCTGACTCCAGGATTCTCTATATGGTTGCCAACAAATGACTCTGGTGGCATTGACGCTATAATAAGCATGTTGGATTATGATTTTAAAAGAATTTCAAACGATAGTGAATTGCTAAAATATTGTGAGATAATAATATAGATAATTCTCCGCTGAGGAGCTTTTTTTTTGCTAATTCAGCAAATGCCTTATATTTAATTTTTCAGATTCCACACCCTTCCCATTGTTTGTATTTGGCGGAGAGGCGTTATCTGGTAAGGGTAAGCACGAGGAAACTGGTGAGAGAGAATACGGCGATTGTTGTCGTGACTCGAGAGTTGAGGTATTTGAGGGAGGTCCGGGTGTTTCTGTTGGCCAATAACGGAATGTAGCAGGTTCTTTGGGTCCATGGGCTGTTCGTGCAGTTGAACGGGTGTGAGATATTGCTGAGCTATATGCATAAGGATGGTATCCTGCTGCTCTGCTTGTTGACACGACATTAGCCTCATTAATCAGGGGAGGACTATCAAAGCGCTTTGCCTCACCTACTATTCTACTCTCATTATTCGGTACACGCAGTATGCCTCCATATGCAGCTGTATGTGGCCCAACCCGAGACAATGAACTGTAAACGTTTCTGTTGCTGCTATTCAAAGTTTGGCATGTTCTAATGCTATGTCTATTACCTGGGAACGCAAATGGACTGGTCGATGGCAATGTATGTAAGATAGGGGGGAGGTTGGTGCCATCTCCGCCGTCGTTGCTATTATTGGGTACAAAGTAGCCTTGAGAAAAATCCTTGTGAGAAGCATTTTTGGCCGCTATAGTCGGCAGAGATGTAATTGGCGAATTCATAGTACTCTGAAAGTAGGGCGATGAGGACTGAGCTGTAGGACTCACATAGTGGATGTCATCACCATTGTAGGACGTAAATGAGGATGAGCTGTTCACTTCAGACGACCCATATACCCGCGGTGCAAACGAGAGTGGATACACGATGCTACTTTCTGGAAAACATCTTTGCGATGGCATTGATGGGGCATCAACACTAGTGTTTGCACCAGCACCAGAATTCCTTTTGGCTTTCTTGTTCTGCATTTGCTGCAACTCAGACTGGTTAAAGGCTGATGCTGGTGCAGGCTTTCCCAAGGAAATGGCTTCTTGAAGGCGTTTGCGTGTGTTAGGGTCCATAAGCGTAACATCTACAGTCCAGTAGCTTCCTTTGCCGCGCAACTTTGAGCTGAGGCTAGGTGGAAGCTGGTTTCGAGGAATACGCTTAAAACATTGGTTTAAGCTGAGATTGTGTCTGATAGTATTCTGCCAGCCAATATCTGGGCCCTGGCATATCTGCGGGTACATTTCGTTGATACTATCGTAGATTTCGCGAAGTGTGAGCTGCCTGGTTTTTGACAGAATGATAGCCTGGGCTATTAGTGCAGTGTACGAATATGGAGGACGTCTTCTTTTCTTGGCATAGCCAATTTCTCTAATGAAAGGAGTAGATTGAACAGGCGATGAGTCCATTGCAGAGACATTTGCAGGAATTATGCAATCCTCTTTTTTTGGCGGGGAAAGCTGGTTATGTTTGCTCATGTCCAATTTATATATTATAGATAAGTATAAGAATAATCTCAATAAAGCAAAAATAGAATAAACCAAAGAATACACAAAAAACCGCCTTGCTCTATATACACATCTTTTATAAACTTGTTACTTGATGGCCACTTTTTGTAGGTTTGAAGACAAGTTTTGACTTAGTATTTTCTCTTGCACCTTCCAAGTTATTTAAAACTGTATTTTAGAGAACTGCTAGCGGATAACGTTTTTGTGTTTGTTTATCCAGACACTTTTGCTAATGCAAGAATAAAAACACATTCTCATGTTAGCCATCAATGTTTGTAAAAAAAGGTAAATAAAAGAATAAAAAGGACTTTTCAAGTCTGATCGCGTGTAACAGTAGCTGATAACCGTGTTATCTAAAACGTTAACTAAACCAATATGTGGCTGCAATGGTTATATAGCTTCAAGAATGTTGTCGACTATCACAAAGGGTAAACATTGCTAACTTTAAATATGTGGTTATTTGCTGTTTTCGTTGTTGAAAAAAAAAAAAACAACATTGGGCTTTTCTTTCAGTATTTACTGCTTGTTTTGATTTTACGCAATCTGTAAAATGCCTTGCAATGTTTTTAACATACAGCCACACGTTGTCAAATTTTACTGCTTTGCAAACGCTTTTGGCAGTCTGTATTTGCGTTAAAAGCGTAATCACCCTGTTTTTATTTTGATAAGAAAGCAAAGTAAAAAGTAAAAATTACAGATCCAACTTGGAATCAACCTTTATTTAAAAGCCAGCAAATTTCTAATGACATTCTATTACATGAAATAAATCCAAAACGTGCAGCAATTAAACAAAACCCTTATAGGCACTTGTTTGTTGTTATTTGCCAAAAATACGTTCCATGTAAACGTGGTTATTCAATGTTATAATTACTGCCAGCTGGTTTTCTACGCACTTCACGCATCTCTCAAAACAATTTATCCATAATTTTAACAATATAAAATAACTGCATTAGTTATTCATTAATCAACTAAATCTATAACGGTATTTTGTATATTAAAACAAGACGTTATTGGCGTTGGTGAAAGTGTTGAGATTGTTGCAGCACTTGTTGGCGTTCTTGTTGTTGAGGTAGACCGTGTTGTCGTTAAAGTTCGCAGCATTGGTGTTGGTGTTTAGTGCATTGGTAAAGCTGCTGGCAAAAGGAATGCCAAAGCCGCCGCGACCGCCCCACCAGCCGTTGCCCCATCCACCGCATCCTCCACATCCACCCCAGCCGCCGCACCCTCCGCAGCGCTTGTGGACATGCTCTGTAGCAACAGTGTCTGCATTATT
>JANBTT010000257.1:0-11152 GCA_027578915.1 Coemansia sp. RSA 1200 | reverse complement strand
TTTTGCCTCAAGTATCAGTATGAAACGCCCTTTACGCTCACTGTGTTTAGTAATGCAAAGTCGTTGATTGTTTGCCGGAATTCTGTGTTCACAATCTTTTGGGGACCCACTCATAGAGGTTGCGTAGATTGTGAATGTTAAGCTCTGCCATTCCTCACTGCGCTGTTAACGTTGATTCAACTTTTATTAACATCAACCTGTAACTTTTGTACATGCCTTACCTTCTTTAAGCTAGACAGGCTTCCAGTGCCGTTCATTATGATTTTCTCATAGTTGGATTCCTTTGTTCTACTTTTGTACCCCTGTTTTACTCTTAAGAAGCAAAATCCAATAAAATAAAACCTATTAATCGCTATTACTTTTCTATGACAAAATCATACATTTGTAAACATAACAAAATGCTTTGATATCACCATGTGAGCTAACAAATACATTATGCCGAAATTATGCTTTCATCTGCTTTAATCTAAGCAAAATATATTTATGCAATGTTTCATCTACAACATTTAATGTTTGTAAACCTGGATGAAGACTATATAGAATTATGCCTATTTACAGCCTATGCGATTTTCCTATAAAAACAGCATATTGTTTTTAGTTTTAGTCCTAGGGCTTCTTTAGTACTAATAACAACATTCCTTAACAATAACACATTGAAAATAATACTTCAATAGCAGATATCGACATACTTCACACTTTTTTATTTTCATTTATTATTATTTTTATTCTGAATCATGGCTAGTGACGTTGACATACAGGTGTTAAGTAGTACCTTTGAATTATATTGTAGGGTTGAAATTTTTTGGAGCACATATTGAAACACACTGCTTACGATTCCAGTCATGCTTCTCGCTAAAAAAGCGCAAATGAATATGAAGCATGGCTGATGACTATTACGATTCACATGGTTGAATTGTTATTTCGTGGTCTTTAACGATTCCACGATGGAATACATCCCCCTATATGGGACACGGACGTCGTTAAACTTTTAGCGGTGAGTACTTTATAATGTCTATTATGCTATGTTAAAATGCGCTATTGGTATTGTTCTATTTGTACTAATATTATTTTGGCTCTGTTTTTTCTGCCCCTTTGTATGTCAATGGAAATCGCGTTCTGCCTTCTGCACACGTTCGCCATGCCAAATCTGGTTTCATTCCTTAATGGCATTATTCTATTAATGCATACGACGCGCGCTTGCAGAAGTTTATAATAGGAGTTTGACTGTAAAGGGTTGATGCATGACGAGCTGAGCTGTGCGACACGTTCAGTCTGATCTGCGAAAGAAACAAGCCAAAGTTGTTTATGTGGGTCTTCTTCTCTTCCACTGCTCATCTTTCTTGAATTATTGCATCTAAATTCTGTGTCCATAGCACGATTTTTATTCTGTTCTTTATTCTTCGCGTGCTCTTTCTCGTGTTTTCTGCTTTATTGTTTCCCAAAGGGAGTCTAATGCTCATTGCCCATTCAGAATAGAAATCAGAGTACTTCATCATTTTCTTATCAAATTAGCAACACAAGTGTTATAGCGCCCATCCAGTGCAGCAACAGCAGCGAACTATAAGAGCACACACAATCGACACATAACTGGCAATGGTAAAGGCAATTTGTGACTTAATCTTGGTGCATGCGTAACACCACAGCCATGGGTTCTATTATTTTTAGCGTTTAGATGCTTAATGTAAAAGTGAATGTGCTAATATGGCACTCATATTTTTAATTCTGTTTTGTTTTTGCTTTTCGAGGCTCCAACTTGTGTAGGCAGACGGCGATACACTTCAGTTTGACACTCAGCATGAGGATATGATCGTAAGTATTGTCTTGTTTTAGTGAATCCGTGTATTTGTTTTTGCTTTCTTGTAGAGACATTGCTTGCTTCATTATTTGGCTAACTAAAGAAAAACAGTGTTTTGGTGTTGGTGTAGCACGATGCGCAGTTTGACTACTACGGAAAGCGTCTAGCAACCTGCTCATCGGATGGCACAATTCACTTATTTGAGGTTGACGGGCAACAGCAAAAGTTTGTGGAGACGCTCAAGGAGCACTCTGGTCCTGTGTGGCAGGTAGCATGGGCGCATCCAAAGTACGGCAGCGTTCTTGCATCTTGCTCCTATGATGGAACCGTTCTCATCTGGAAGGAGACGCCAGGGTCGGGCTTTTCGGTTATCAAGAAGCATGACAGGCACCAGGCTTCAGTTAACGCTATCGCGTGGGCCCCGCACGAGCTAGGGCCTATTCTTCTCTGTGGGTCCTCTGACGGAAGGCTATCGTTGCTCACCTTCACAGAAGAAGGCGTTTGGGACGCACAAATGATTCGCAGCGCCCACACCACGGGCGTTAACGCGGTTAGCTGGGCGCCTGTGATTGCGGTTGGGGCGTTCACCCAGCCAGGCGCAACCCAAAAGGCCAGCCTTGTTAAGCAATTTGCTTCGGGAGGATGCGACAACAATGTCAAGATATGGGCATATTCAGATAGCAAGAAGACATACGAGGTCATTCAAACCCTTGAGGGACACAGTGATTGGGTTAGAGATGTTGCATATGCGCCAAACATTGGTCTTCCCCGCACATATCTTGCGACATGCTCTCAGGACAAGAATGTCTTTATCTGGACACAGGACTCGCAGGCTGAGCGGAGCTCGTCGGGTGGCCAAGGTGCTCCGGCTGAGTGGACCCGCTCACAGCTTTCGTCGACTCCGTTCACTGATGTTGTTTGGCGCGTGAGCTGGTCAATGTCTGGCAATGTGTTGGCTGTTTCAGGTGGTGACAACAAAATCACGCTGTGGAAGGAGAATCCCAAAGGCGAGTGGGAGCGTATAAGCGAAGTCAATGAAAATGGCCAGAGGACCTGATCCTTTGTAGTATCTTGAGCTGCTAGAGCCTCTTTTATTTACTTTTTTTTCTGTCTAATGAAGTGGGTGCGTTTATCAAATTATTTGTAGATTGGAGCTGTATGTCTAGATCTTTGGTACTTTTATCGCCATTTCCGGTGGTAACTGGTTGTTGGTGATAGCGACAGACCGTGCTGTTGCGGCTTCCAGTATGTAGGATTGTCATTAGGCTTCCCTCGCATACTCCAATGTCCATTGTCAAAACCTCAAGATGGCTTATCATAATGTTATTCTTACCCGTGAAGAGCAGCCACCTGTGTTCTCAAGCCCGCTACTAATCTATAAGCATGTGTCGCTTTGACAAGGATTTTGGCATACCAGTTACGCTTGTTAGATATGACAATGTCGTGATATACAATCGTTCTCTTTGTCGCTTTTCAGAACCCATTATTAGGGCTAGTAAAGCGGCCGTTTGCTATTGTGCTAGGCTTGCCTTTTTGTTCTGTAACTGTCGAGTCTTTTCAATCAACATGTCTTCGACAGCTGCGCGCTCTTGTCGTTCAATGTCAAGTGCCCTTTTCATCGATTCTAAATTTGAGTTGGCAACTAGATGCAGTTGTTGTCAAGATTGAATAAATAATTTTTCGGTTGCTCCACATATATCCAGGTTAACCGTAGTATCAGATGTAAAGCATAAAGCTTAATAAATATAACCTACCCCTGAGTCTTTCTCGCAATTCCGCAACTCGTGTTACTGTGCGGGCTTCAATGGCTTGTATCTGGTCATTGCTTGCCTTTACTGCGGCATGTTGAAAGGCAATTTCTTGTGATGCTTGATACGACCAGAACGAGAGTGCACGGCCGCATATATCAACTATTTCCAATGGATGAAGACCGGCAAGAATAAACGACTTGTATTGATCGCTGACCGACAGAGATGTGGTCATTATATCTGAACTACAATCTGAATCGGTTTCTCCAACAAGAACCCCAATTGAGCTTATTTTTAATTGGAAAAGCAACCTATTGTCTGCTTCGCTCTGCTATACACAATAACAGTAGTGCGCTTACCAGTTTAAAACTGTGACAAGAGACAACATATCAATTACCTTGTATCAATGCTTGACTGGCATGCAGGGCATTTCAATGAGGTTTTGAAAAAAGCCGTAGAGCACTGCATGCAAAATATGTCTACTAGATGCAAAAAAACAGAACCCGTACATGAAAATATATTATTGCTTTGGTGCATGTTTTTTATGTACACATCTACATCAAATAATGTATATTTTATAGCCAGCTTACGCGAACACTTTGTAATGCAAACATTCTCACATTGCGACAATGTTGTTCTACATCTTATATTGTTACATCTGACTATATTGCGCTCTGACATTGTTGTATAAGATATGTGCTGCTACAATAATATTTATTTCTGCAACAAATGCTGAATCAAAAGAAAAAATGTGGCAAGGAAAATATGCGACAAATATGCTGCACTATTAGAAACAAAGACCTGAGCTTGTTGTATGATTACAACGCTAGTATTGAAATTACAATTAGAGATACTCAAGGTTCTCAACTAGAACCTGCTGTATATGTTCGCCTGGAACCATTATCATTCCAACACGTCGTTTGTACTCTATCCAGAATAATAAGAGATTCCGCCACCACATGATAGTAGTAGGTATTTAGCAAAAAAAAGATATGGTGTTTGGCAGAAAATGCAATTATATTGTATACTACACATGATCACTGTACCTTGAGATAACTCATTAGTGTCCGAAAGAATAACGTTCTTCTGGCTATCGACGCATTTAAATAATCCAGTAAACTCTCTTCCGTCTTTTGTGCGTATTCTCATTTTGTGGTTAAGGTAAGATTGAATAATATCTTTTTCAGATGGCGCTTGGGTGTTCAGACTATTATCTGGGCATTCCAGGCAGGTAGTATCAACAGCACTAGTACTGGGCCCATTGGAATTACCAGTGCCCATTTCCACAACGTGTACAAATAAAAGAAGAGATGATCTGTGTAATCTGTTTCCAAGAGCTCAATGGAGTTATAGCGTTGCCTAAAACATGAAAATTTTGCTGACTGCAATCAAATCTCAACAACATACATATGGGATTTTTATATTTTACACGCAGTAAAAAGAATCAAACAGGAGAAAAAATGAACTGCACGACTTTTTCTATTGTTGTTTGTCTATACGACTATTCGCACTGTTGTTGATGCTACTATTACTATTGCTGCTAGTTAACTCACTAGGATCTTCCTGTCTTGAGGGCGCATCCATTATGTATCTCTCGAGGAGTAAGTAGTTTCTTCTATTCACATGAAAAAACCGTCGCATCACCCATCCGAGATACGGAACGATGGAGATAACAACATTTTTAAGAATGTTCTTAACCATGTTCTTTTCAACCGACTCTGGCAGATCAAACGTTCTGTGTATTTCTCTGAAATAGCGGATTGCCAATCCAGTGAATAGAATATCGCCAGCAAAGGGAATGAGTGCAATAAATGTAATACCATCATCAGGCAGTCTACGTCCGACAGTCCATTTCCTATCCAAGTGTCGTGAACGACGGTATAACGGATAAAGAATCTCTTTCTTCTGCCGGAGCGTAAGTGTAGCAGGGTTTTTGGCAGTGCTGTTGGACATTCCGACAATTACCAACGAGAGGAATATGCGTGTTAGGAAATTGTATATCCGCAAAACAAACAGTAACATAGATATCCTAATACAGTAGAATGTGCTGATCTGGTGCAAAGAAAAAAGCTTCTGTTCTGAAAAATCAATATTATAATCTAAAAGTGCGTCTCTTGGAGCAAGTATAGAAGCAGCATGTTGCAAAAGAGAAATGTAAAGCGATTAAAAGTATCACAAAACACCATTCCTCCTTGTCTTTGGAAATATTGTACAAAAAAGGCATACTATTCTAGACTCTTGTATCCTCCAGCCCACATCCTCCACTAGAGCCATCCTGGCTATTCAATATTCCAATGCTTGTGTAAACAAAAAAACTGCCATATGTCTAGTGGACATGTTCGTTTCGCAGACAATTATTTTTTAAAAGTTGCTTGCAGATATTGAGCAAGCGAAAAGGGCAAAGCACACCCGCATGCATGCATCTCACAGTAATACCACCCAGTGCATGTGTGCAAATACAAGAGTTTGTTGGTATGGACGGAATCTGTTCTTTGGCTGCTAACATTGTCTGGATGTAGCCAACACCACAAAAGCAACTTTTTATGCTCAGTTGTACCAAAGGTCTGGCATGAGCAGAGCACCAAGAATAATGTGCAAAAAAGCACAACGCATTGTTTATTCCTCTTTGAAAAGAAAAAACAGAATCTGCTGATAATTGCAGAAACGCCCCCCACCTGACACACCTCTGTTCTGCTGTTTCTGGGACAAGATGCCTGATATCATTTCCATTCTCTTCGTTTGTGTGTGGATTCAGACACCGTGTTCTTTATTCTGTATATCTGGGCCACGATTACAGCGGTGGCAAAGCATGAGGCCATGCACTTCAATCTACAACTGCCCGGCGCATGATGTCGTCTGTTTGCCCGAAAATATCGGCAACAATATCGGCGAAAGGGAGCCGAAAGCCAGGCCAGGCCAGGCCATATCCTCTTGCTTTAAACCCTTGTAGCTGCTACATACAGCTGGCATGGCCAGACGCCATCATCATTATCCATGCATGGCGGCGGCAGCAAGGCGGTGCAGCAGCCATCACCTCTTTTCACCGCATCACATGATTATGTCTGAGCTGGCGAACACCCTGCACGTGTGCATTTCTTGTGCAGATCGCTTGTATTCCCAGCCAATGGCAGCACGGAAAACTGGAGGCCTCGGTTGGACGATAAATGCCCGTCGAGTTCCAGCCCTTGCCAGCATTTTCTTTTCCCGAAAATCTCGTCCATGAAAAACACTTTTCTTCACTTGCAAGAATACTTTAAAGCTTCTTTGTCTTTTCGCTTCCAAACCCCGGAAATAAAGGCCTTTCTTAGAACACATCCTCTTCCACGTCTATTCCTTTATTAATACTATTATACTCTTAGCACACGCCTTCCGTCTACTGTTGTGCATCTATATAGCACCTCTTTCTGCTCTCTTTGTTTGTTTGTATCCTTGCTTTTCTCGCATGGACGGCTACAGCCCTGCCGCTGCTGCTATTATTGAGCGCATTGTTTCTTTTCTAGGAAAGAAAGAGCTCGGCATATGCAAAGCGCTTAACAAAACATGGCTTACACTCGTCACCATCCAGTCTGCACGCAATATCGACTGCCACATCATCCAGCTCCCGCTTCAGATTGCCTACTATCGGCGCAAGCGACTCTTGACTACAGTGCGGAGTCTGACCATTGACCTTGGCTATGTGGATGGATATCTCTCTGTCCCGGCTTATGAGCGGCGAATCGATGATGCTACCGCGCTTTTGAAGGGTCTTCCCGCCACTATTAGGCATCTCAAGCTGCATATACCCGAAACCCGTTCTGTGCTTTCCAACAGCGAGATCCATTTTGGATCAATGGCGCTTTGCAAGCTGCTGGGGGCGCTTCCACACCTGACAACACTCGATCTCGCCGACTGTCCTATCGCATTGCTGGACTCGGCAGCAGG
This sequence comes from Coemansia sp. RSA 1200, assembly GCA_027578915.1. Lineage (NCBI taxonomy): Eukaryota > Fungi > Kickxellomycota > Kickxellomycetes > Kickxellales > Kickxellaceae > Coemansia > Coemansia sp. RSA 1200. Next base: position 3,688 of record JANBTT010000257.1, on the reverse strand, counting down.
CAGCCAACTAAGCGCTATCAGAGGACTGAAGAAAGTACGCTGGTTCTCTCTTGGACGTAACGACTTGTCTTCGGCAGCCACGCTGTGTCGACTTGTTAGCGCAAACCATCAGACCATTACGACATTGTATGGCAGGAGCGATGTCACGGACAGAACACTTCAGGTGCTTTGCGCCGCTCCAAAGCTCCAGTATCTTGATGCTAGTGGCTCCAGCATCTCAGACGATGCGCTGCTTGGACTTGTGCATGCTTGTGGCAGCACACTACACGATCTTGTGCTCTCGGACTGCACGAGGCTTACGAAGCGCTCGATCTCTCATCTTCTGCCTGAAGCACTGCCTCGGCTGGCATCTCTCGACCTCTACAATGTCATGGTCACCACAGACACTTACCAAGGCCTCTTCAATGCGCGGACACGCTGGCCCTACCTACGCGACCTGAAGTTAAAGGCAGCAATCCCCCACACATCGCCTCGCCACGACTCGCTTGTCAACGATGACATCCTTGAGTCAATTGGACAGAACTGCCCACGCCTTGTGTCACTCCGTCTTTTTGGCTGTCACGGAATCACCGACAACGGCCTTAGCTCCATCCTTGGAAACCTTGGATATCTACGTGAGCTTGTTGTCATGCACAGCGCCTCCGAGCCAATACCTGCAGCCAGCAGAGGCAGCACAGCCTCTGCCACCATTCCTGTAGAAACTTTGCCTTCGCTCCCAACGCCAGTCGGAAATAGCAACAACAACAACGACTTTTGGGCTGATACCCCATCATTGCCTAGGAATGCGCTATCTCAGCAACAGATCTCGCAGACTCAGCACAACCTGAGCTTGGTTTCTCCTCCATCTACAGCCCCAAGCAGCCCTCTCATTTCTGAGGATGATGCTCCCAGATCTGAGAACAGTCAGCGCATATTCACCTCTCGTGCACTCCACCGAGGCGTACGCTCAAGACGCTTCAATCTTCTCAACTTGGATATGGAATATGACTCTGTATGTGCTGAGCATCTAGCAAAGCTTTCACACCTTCACGTTCTTTGTGGGCGAATGATCACTCGCCATGCAAAGTCACTTATTGAAAGCCAGTTTCCAAAGTGCAAGATGATGGTGTGGAACATTGACTAAGTCCATCATCTGTTGATGGATCCAACTATGTATTATTTTATAGTATTTTAAATTCAAATGTCTCCTCTGTGTACCAAAATACAATGTAACCTTATAACATCTCTATGTAATATTACATGGCTTTTTACTATATCCACATACTATATTTGATATTGTTGAAATGTGAAGCAGATCTTCTGGGGAGGCAGTCTAAACATTTTCCGCATATGCTTTACATGCAACAAAACCATACATATTTCCTTTTACAACATATTTTCTCTTTTCTCTTTTCTTTACGGTTTATCCACTTAGTCATTTTAGTCTTTTAAAAACATTTATTGTTTTCAATATCCTATTTAAAACATCCAATTTTAACAGTAATAAAGTGATTTGGAATACTAAACATATATTTGATTCATATACTAGAATAGTTTTCTTTCTGTCAGGGATATGGATAGATGAGCAAGGAGGTGTTTTGAGCTAATTATTAATGCATAATAATAGTATATTTGCTAATAGACAATTGCTAAGAAAACCCCCATCATAACAATGTAGGTAAAAGAAATGTTTATAATAGTATATATTGTTAGTATTGGAACTCCCTCTTAAACATTTTTAATTATTTTATTAAAAATAATTAATGGGCCATTTCTGCACCAAAACCTCCCTCGGGATCCGCCCCCACTTTCGGTGCAAGCTACCGAAAGGCAACTCTTTCAGAGTCTTGAGGGCAGATCCCTTAACAATTTGATAATATTTAATATTTATATAGTATTTAATAATTTAATAGTGTTTAATGATAGTATTTAAGTTTAATAGTATTTTTATACTTTTAGTTGATTTCCATTGTTATAATATTGATATTGTTTTATCCAGATCACAAGTTGTAAATGCTCGTGATGTTTCTCTGGTTGTCTTTTTCTCTTTTTACTTTTCTTAACCTCACTTTTCTCGACAATAATAATACTAATATTTCAACACATTATCAGCACATTAATCTAAACTATTCACATCTATCTACTTTTTAAGCAACATGGATCTTAGCATTACTCTTTCTAAGTTCGATGAAACTAGTGACTTTTTGTCATGGACTGGTTACATGGAAATTGCTTTCAAGTCAAAGGGCATTTATTCAGTAGTATACAAAAACAGGAGGATGAGCAGAAACACAGATTTTTTTTTAGGAAAATGAGAAGAATGATGGTATTGCTCCTATGATCCTTAAGGCAGCTCTGGACCCATTCCTGCATCAGATCCTGAAAACTCGAACTGCTCATGAAGCCTGGAAAGACCCCATGGCTTTTATTCAGGTCCACACATACAGCTAATGTTTCTAAGCTATGCTAGTATCAATTGTCCACCTTCGTACAAAGTAGCAATGAAGTTCAAGGGCTTGTCAAAATGGCAAGAGGCCATTATGGCTGAATTGGAGTCAATTGACAACAATGGAGTGCTTGAGTTTACTCCCAGAACTCCTGGTATGCACATTCTGACCACTCGTTGGGTGTTTGTTACCAAACCATGTGGTGACAATACTCTACCTTTGTACAAAGGTTGTTTGGTTGTCCGAGGCTTCCAGCAGCATCCAGGTATTGATTACAGTGATCTGTTTGCACCAGTGGTTTAGTACAAGTCAATCTGCATAATATTTGCTCTTGCTGCTCAGTTTGGACTAGCTATACACAGTATGGATGTTAAGACTGCACTTCTGCATGGTGACATTGAGGAGGATCTGTTTATTGAGGTTCCAGAGTAATATATATTTAATAGTGATAAAAATGGCTTATTGAAAATAGCTAAGAAAACGCCATCATAATGATGTGCATAAAAGGAATGCTTATAATCATATATGTTGTCAGTATTGCCCAGGGACAATCCAGCTATCATGTTGATCATCATAACCTTTCCAGTGTACAAAGAGGTGAAGCTTACCCTTTTTGTTCACAGCATGTTTGAGGATCTCCTCAACTTCATATGTTGGCTCGTTGTTATGTTCTGTAGCTGGAGGGGTGTTCTTAGGCTCAGAGTGTTTGTACTTGGAGACAGATTTTCTTGCTTGAGATAATCAATTGAGATAACATCATGCAATCGCATCTGAGCTGGCAGCTTGATTCTGTATGCGCTTTTGCCAACAGGCTCGATTACTGTGTAGGGACCATGCCACTTCAGATTGAAGGCTTTACCTTTGTATCCAGTCAAGTATGGCGGTCTAACAAGCTTGCTGGAAATCCATACTTTCTCTCCCCTTGAGAATTTCTGCTCTTTCCGCCCCTTGTCCACCTTTGCCTTTAGAAGTTCCTGTGTATGCTTTATGTTCTCTAACACCTCTGCATGTAGACGTTTCATTTTAGATGCATGGCCTGCTGCTGTCTTGTTGAATTCGCCTTCAGGAATCTCGCTGCTCAGAAAAGCTGGTGAATTAGGCTCATATCCATAACCAGTGTAGAAAGGTGAGTACTTTGTTGTTGTACTTGGGCTGCTGTTGTAGGCAAGCTCTGCAGCTGTCAGATATTTGCTCCACTTGTTCTCCTTGCCTGCTGAAAATGTTCGCAACATACCCTCTAATGTTCTGTTTACCACCTCTGT
>JANBTT010000256.1:0-11368 GCA_027578915.1 Coemansia sp. RSA 1200 | reverse complement strand
GGCGGTCCAAACTGCCATCACTGCGTCTCCTTTTCATAAACCTTTTGTTTATTAGTATGGTTCCAATCGGCAAAAAGCTGGGGCTCTGGATGTAGACTCAGCATACCCGATTGATAATAATTTTTTTTTTTGGAAAAAAAAAAAATGAAGGGCACGTGATGGCCCAAAGCCCTTCCAAAAAGACCCCTCATTCTGTCGAAAGCCTTTTTCCTCTGCCATGCTTTTTCCATTAAATCCTCTTCTTTTCTTTGTCTCGCACTTTATGTACAAATTGTATTATCTCCATATTATATTGCTTTTTCTATTTAATCTGCGTTTATTTCCAGAATCATTGGCAGCTTTAAGCGAGATAATCTTACATTCTTTGTCAATTTCCACACTGTGATAGTTTGGGCAGTCCTGTAACATGTCTGGTAGAAACGCACTTCTGGAGCAGATTCAGAAAGGGAAGAAGCTTAATAAGACCCAGACTAATGACCGCTCTGCACCTGTTGTAGGCGGTTCCAATGGTGGTGGTGGTGGTGGTGGTGGAGTACCAGCCGCTGGTAGTGGCGTGGGAATGGCCAGGCCACCAATGCCGCCAATTGGCAGCATGTCTAACAATGGCAGCACATCTGTGGAGCAACAAGGTCCGCCTCCTGGTATTCCTGGTCTAGGAGGTTTGTTCACAGGAGGAATGCCCAAATTGAAGCACCGCTCGGGCGGCGTGAATACTGGAAGAGGTATTGTATTCATGTTTACTTGAACAACGACTATCACAGTGAAATGTTTTTTCTGAATGCCAACTGGTGTGTGCTAGTGTTACCACTTTCCTGTCATCTTATTTATTCGTGTTTTATGCGACTTGCCAATTCTGGCTCCATCTATTTATGACACTGTAGCAGCCGGCGGAGGTGCAGAACCTCCACACTCCAGCCCGCCGCCGCCGCAGCAGCAGCAACAACAGCGACAGCAACAACCAGAACAGCCTTCATTTCAAAAACCGTCTGGCGGCTCCCGCTTTTCGCTACCTTTCCGTCGAAACAGCCATGGACGAAGCGCCAGTCAATCAGACGCAGCAGGCGCAAACGACCAAAGCAAGCCTGTGCCAAAAGCCCCACCCCCGCCCCCGCCTCCGCGAACGCAGGTAGCCAGCGGTGCTCCGGCCATCCCAGCACGGCGACAGAGTGATGCCGATAACAATGCAGATGCTTCTATACCAAAATATCCACCAAGCATTCCTCCTATTTCTTCGCCACCCACACGACCAGAGAGCTCAGTGTCTGGCAAGAAGGCACCGCCTCGCCCAACCTCCCGCAAGCCCAAAATTTTGCCAAAGCCTGCTGGTCTGAGCGGGAGCAGGACGTCGCTGCATTCGTCGCCTACATCCAGTACAGGCGGCATTGGCGATATGCGCGGGCATTTGAAGCGCACTGTGCAAAGTCCACGCGATACTAACCAATCGCAATATGTTAATGGCAGAAGCTCGGCTGATGAGGATGCGGATGAGAGTGGTGTTGTTCAGGAGAGCCAGGGCAGTGTCAGCTCGCTGGCTGGGATGTTTGGACAGAGCATACGGTCAAAGACTCCTGGCCAGAGCAGACCGCTTGCAGGTGTTATAGCTACTGCTTCCGTTCCAGCAACCCCGCCTCCGCCGCCTCCGCCGCAGCAGTCCTCCAGTGCTCTGAGCAACGGCTCGGCTCACCGGAGAACATCCAGTGGTATAGCCGCACCCATTCAACCCCCGCCTCTGCCGCCGTCTTTCCAAACACCACCGCTCTCGCAGCCATCATTTAACAGAACCAACGGAGCTCATCCCCCGCAGAACGTCCCTATGCGAGAGGGCAAATGGACATTCCACAACCCCTCACTTTTTCCACCTCCGCCCAGGGGAGAGATTCCTCAGCACAAGTATCCCAGCGGAAACAGAACCGGAAGCAGTATTTCCTTTGACATGTGAGCAGATGATGCTGTCTATTGCCTCTGGCTCTGGCTCCGCGGTTCGGTGGAAATGGGTTTGGAAATGCTACCGCCGATTTTCCTTGTCATCAGAGTGGATTTCTTTTTCCTGTCTATTTATTGGAACGAACAGGCAAGCAGAATGAGATTATATTATTGAACCCGAAATCCCCAATGTGTATTACTTTTATTTCGCAGAGCTGCTGGACTATGCCTGCATCTTACACGTTCTTCTATACTTTTTTTAACAATAAAGTCATCAATTCTACATTTCATTCTTCTATGTGTTTGGTTGGACCACGCACCAATATCCAAAACGTCTGTCTGCCGCTGCAGCTGAGCAATAGTAGCCCAGACAGACACCACGCTAGATAAGACCAGATCAAAGCACAGTGCCCAGTAACAGGATGGATGCAAGAAAGGACAATCGCTCAAACACAGATATAGCCTGCTGCGTCGTAAAAGTAAACGCTCTGCCGTAGGAACTGCAAAGAATAAATGCATGGAGGACCAGCAATCCGCAGAAACAATAGCCTCACTGTTCGATATCACGTTATCGTCCAGCAATAGCACGGCTTTCCATGATACAATAAACACTCGAGCATTTACAGACTTGTGGACAGACACCTTTTGCCTTTCCTGCCTTTCATTTTTTTACTTTATTTTCTACCACCTTTTTTGTTTTCTTTTTGTTTTGCATCTTTATTATTTTGTTGGAATAACGCTTCGTTTTGCCTATCCGCGACCTCCTGCCGATTCTTCTATGAGTATTAAACCAAAGGACGAACTGTATGTGCGTAGCAAATCAGTCTCTTTGCCTGCAAATGGTACACCAGCGATGGTTCCGACACATGTCTCGCCTTTTGGACAAGGCGTCAACAATCCATTTGTCCAAAACACACCATCTGTGACCCGGTGTGCTTGTTGTGTGGACTATAGCAGACACGGTCTGTTAGTAATACCTAAAGATCTTCCAGGTAGGTAGATGCTTGCCAGATATGTGCACCAGGTATATAGCCTTATTGCGTAAATACAAACTTTTGTGCTTCTTCTTTTTATGTATTGGCATCTGGCCCCTGCGTAGCTCTAAACTAGCTGCGTATATACATGACCACATGAGCACCAGGGCAATGACTAATATATTGCTTTGTGTCCCTGTGACTATTTATAATTGTTGTGGAAATGGCTTATCTTTTTTTTATCGGACATCCTGATTAGTAGCATTAAAAGTTATTATTGCGCTCAGGCAGGAATACCAAAGCATGCTTGGTCCTAACTCTTCACCCACTACAATACACACGATAATGTAGCTGATCTCTTGATGCTAAACCTAAGCAGTAATACGTTAGTACAGCTGCCCTCTGGATTTGGACGAACCTTCTCCACACTCCGGCTACTCGATATATCGGGCAACCAAATCACCGCCTTGCCAGAAGATGTCAGCCATCTGCGGAATCTACGCGAACTCAACGCTAGCCGGAATATGCTTATTGGGCTTCCAATTACCATTGGCTCGCTCCGTAGTTTGGAGGTGCTCAATATTGCTGAAAACCATATCGTATCCTTGAATGTATCCATCTCGCGCCTCGAAAATCTGCGCATGCTCAACATAAGTGACAACCGGCTTACACTGCTGCCTACATGCTTGGGGTTGCTGGCTCAGAACATTCGCATACTGCTGGTCGATGGGAATCCATTTGATAAAAGCCAGCGTGACTTGGTTGAGCCTATACTAACTATATCCTCTAGAGATGCCAAAAGAATCTCCAAAGCCAAAGAGAAGGAAATTAAAGCACGCGAAAGAGCCATCAAAAGAGATAGTGGTCGTAGATACACCGTGGAGACGGATTCACCCTTACACTCCAAAGAATATATTGCTGCGGTTAGAAAGCTAATGTCTGTTCGCTTAAAACGCCATCGCAGCACAGATATGGCTCCAGTCCTAGCCACAAATATCGACACTGGTTCAATGCCTGTCACAGCCAAGGATATACCGCGAAGTTCTTGTGAGAGTTCCGCTTTGCCATCAATCGATACGGTTGTTGCTTCTGTTGCCGCACCTCACGATCAGACTTCTCTTGGCATGCCTCATATCTGCCGACTACACCAGCGCAGCGCTACCGGTGGGAGCCCTGTTTATACCGAGCAATCCAGCGCAGACCTTGCACTGCAGGAGTCGCATAAATTATCTATGGATGATTCCCCGGGGCTAATACAGGACAGCGTAAAGGTCTCTCGAGTTTTATGGCAGCTTTGCGACGAATGGGATCTGGATCCACGCCATAGCGAATCCGACAGCGTTGAAAGTCTACTTGCACAGCTGGGGAATGCGAGCGTACCCATAGGTGACTCTTCTAGTATCGACAGAGCTTACCATGAGAAACCACCAAGCGCAGGCAGTAGCCAGCGTATGAAGATCCTATCCGAGCTGCTTGTTACCGAGGTGACATATGTGGATACGCTGAAAAACGTCGTTGGTGTCTATCTCAACCCGATGCGCGAAGCCAAGGTGCTGTCAGAATCGGAGCTGCGCGAAATATTTTCAAACATTGAGATTATTCTTGCATTCCACAACGACCACTTTTTGCCAGCAATCACATATGCCATTTCAAAACCGGACATGGCAATTGGCGGTGTTTTTCTCCACCACAGTGCACACCTGAAGCTGTACTCAATGTACACCAATAACCACGAGACAAGTGTCAAAACGCTAAGCAGCGTATCTTCGCGGCGTTCGGTCGGTGGATTTATCCAAAACGCACGCCATGATGTCACGCAGATCGGCCAGGTTGGCTTGGACGGCCATCTACTCACTCCGATTCAGCGCCTGCCACGCTATCGTATGCTACTGACAGATCTGCTGAGCAACACACCAACAGACCACCCCGACCACGAGACGCTCTATGAAGCAACAAAGGAGTTGAACCGAATTATTCATGATGTGAACGAGAAAAAGCGCATCTTTGAAAATAGGCTGCGGCTTCAAAGGATCCAGGAAAAGGTTGCAGGCTCTTCAGCTATTCCCCTCGTTGTCCCCCATAGAACATTTAAGCTTATGGCCAACTTTCGGTTGCAGATATTTTCAGAGCCCACTCGGAACAGCAAGGGAAATCTGAGGGTGCGCCGAATTGGGCTTGGAACCGTTTATCGCTTTTTTCTGTTCAACGATCTGATCATGCAATGCACATTTATCATGAATAAGGATCTTCGGCTAAATAGGGTGTACAAGCTTGACACTCGTGTTGCACCGGCTGAAGTTACCTGTGACGACGAACTCCGTATTGTTAGCTCGGGAGGAATTCTTTATTTGAGAGGCGACCAAGCGGAGATCCGGAGATGGGCACGAGTGATTAATAGCCGTCTTGAGTGATGAGCTAGCTCTACAAAAGAAAATACCACACATGTTTCCTCGCAAGAACCATTGTCAGTGTGTATGTATGCTTGCTTTTTGTTGCCTTTTTGTAATGTAAAAAATAGACTCTTCAATCAATTCGCCACGTTTCTTTTGCTGCTCTTTTAGTATATGTTGCCGGAATGCCTGTGCTGCCAAATAAGATAAGAGGAAGCGATTGCTTGCCACGCTCATTTTATATCTTGCTTCTTGCCAGCCGCACGTGCTTTCAGCCCCTAAATATGCGCTGTGTGGTGGAATGCAACGAAGCGTTATCGAAATCTCTGCAAGACGATATGCTTATATGCTTTCGTAGATGTTCAAAGCTAGCTGTCTTCGTCTATTTCTTTTGCCCACGTCTCACATCAGGAATGGTTTATGCTTACAAGAGACAATCGATTCTTCAGTTGTTTGAGGATAATCCGCGGCTTAATGTTTGCGCGCCAATGGTGCGCTACTCGAAAGGGGCTTTCCGTGAAGTCTTGCGTGACTACAATGTCCACATAGCATATACACCAATGATCCTGGCTGATGTATTTAAATCCAGCGAGCATGCTCGGCACGACTTTACAACCAACAGCGCCGATTGCCCCGTGGTGGTCCAGTTTGCAGCACACGACCCGGCGGACCTGGCTCAGGCGGCACAGATCGTTGCACCATTTGCAGATGGAATCGACTTGAACTGCGGCTGCCCCCAAAAGTGGGCGTACAAGGAGCGGATAGGCGCATATCTATCAGACAGGCCAGAGCTTGTGCAAGACATGGTACGTGCTGTGAAGGCGGCTGTCAGCGTGCCTTGCTCGATAAAGATACGCAAGCACCCAACGGATGAGCGCAAAACAATAGAGCTAGCCAAACGAGCCGAGATGATGGGCGTGGATTGGATTGCAGTCCACGGGCGGACACGCCACCAGAAAAGCACGGAGCCCTTGGATTATGGCATAATCAGGCTCGTCAAGGAGTCTGTGGGCGTGCCTGTACTAGCCAACGGCAGTATCTTTTCGCTGCAGGATGCTGAGACGATGTATGAGCAGACCGGTGTGGACGGCGTGATGTCAGCGCGAGGATTGCTGCAGAACCCCGCATTCTTTGCCGGGCACAACCATACCCCTCTAGAGTGCGTAGAAAAGTATGTGAACCGTGCGCTGGCATATGGCACGCCCACGTTTATTCTTCACCACCACATAATGTACATGATGGAAAGCCTCATGAGCAGCATTGAACGCAAGACCTTCAACTGCTTGTCATCAACGCCGGCAATCCTTGACCATCTTTCCGACTATTACGGCATATACTGTAGACTCTGACAGTGTCAAAAACAGGAGCCGCGAGCTGGACCGACAAAGCCTTACAGATGGCGCAAAGGTGGTTGTGTTTCTGTATGATTGGGTAAGCTGGCTGCTACTGATGAACCCCACGCTCCTCTCTCTCTTCTGTTGCCCCATTTTATGTCCCGCTCATTTTCCATTCTTTATACATAAAACCATTCTACTCTCACATTGGTATTTAAGCTTGAGAAATGTACGTCAGTGGCGAGATCCAAATAGTGCCCATAGGCCCCGATGTTTCCTTTACAAAATACATCGCCAAGGTAAAGTCTATTCTTGACGCATCGGATCTGCAGCATACTATGCACGATTCAGGAACCAACTTCCAGGGCGACTATGCGCTTGTTGCGCGTGTGGTTCAGGAGTGCATGCAGTCCGTTATGGACAATGGCGCGCCACGCGTGCTTTGCTATCTGAAGCTCGGCGCACGGACTGACAAGGACTATGCAAAGGAGCCCCCGGCGGCAGAAAAGGTGAAGAACTATCTTGACAATCAACAAGGCTGTTGACTTTTCTCTTAAACTATCTTGATTCCCACAACTCCAAACATGGTTTCGAGTGAGTGTATGCAGAGTCCAACACGCATGAACATCCAAAGTTGTATGCTCGATGGCAATATTAAATGGCATGTAGTTTTGATTTTGATTCTTCTCCACGTTTGTCTCTGCAATACATACATGTCATCTAGTATTTGTAAAATGGCAAACACCCCTGTACCGTTTGTATTTAACCCTATTGGAGCACGGCCGCCACGCAGTATTCGTCCACTGAATCTGCGTGTTAACAGCAGCCCAGCCACTCGGCCGTCTGCAAAGCTGGCTCTTGGTAGTCAAGCAAATCACTTGAACATCCAGCACAGCCGCTCTGGGGAAAATGCTGTGCACTCCTCATGGCTGCAACTTGGTGGCGTTCCAGAATTTACAGAAGAACCAGAGCCCAGGCAAACATCCGTGGCGAACAAAAGACAGCAGCACCAATCATTAAACTATGACATTGGAGCAGCAAAGCACTGTGCAAAGCGAACAAAGAATACAAGTAGTTTCAAAGTTAATACAAGCACTACTTTTCCAATCTCTGTTTCTGAAAGCCCGTTGCCAATTGGGATGCAGAACGAAAGTATAATGGTTGCCGACTCTAGTGACAGCATCCCCGATGGCGCTGACGAGTTACCAGATGATGTGATGGCAGCCATATGTTCTGACAAGGACATATCGAGCAGGACAGAGCTTACCAAGAAAGGTGGTTGTGGGTCCAAATCCGACGGCACTAGATCCAACAATGACATTGTAAATCTTGAAACTATTACTACGGACGATGCATGTTTTGATCCGAATCTTGATACCAAGGGAGCAATGGCTATAATTGAAGGCAGGTGCTGAAAACTTTTAAAAGGTGGATTGATTCCATGCAGATAAAAGTGATACATTCTGATGTGTGCCTGTTAAAACCGCTTGTGCATTTCAATTCTTGTAGAAATAAAAGAGACGATCTCGGTTCTAGCACTTGAGGGCGTTGATATGATAAAGTGAGTTCATTTGTTTCTATTCATTACAAACCATACATTACGCTGTGATATTAATTACCACACTGTATTGAATGTACCAACTGTTGTAGGGACATGGAGGAGCTTGTTTGCACTTTTAAAAATGTTGCCGATTGTGCTGTGCGCAACAAACAAAGTCAGTGTGACAAGCTTATTGGCAAGTGGCAAAGTGCGAAAGTAGACACTGCAAAGCTTCTAAGCGTAATCAAGTCAACTATTAATGATGCAGAGATATAGACTTCATCAAGAAATACCATTTTGCGCAGAAAAAAGCCGGCATTAGAACAGCTTGCACACTATTTCTGTGCTTCACAATTTCTCAGAGAACACATACTACAATGAGTGGTCTAAACTGCCATTACCGTGTTTTCTATAAATCTTTTGTTTCGTATACGTAGCCCCAGCAAATACCAATTGATAGCAAGCCAACTTTATTGGAAAGGAAAAGAAAGAAAACGCTATTATTTGCTATCTCTTTGGCCATTGATAAAGCCAAAATAAAGAATGTCAAAGTCAGCAATGTGCTACACTGTTGAGGCCGCTTTGGATATATGAATACGACAGTCGCGGTCAGAGTTCTCGGGCTTGATAGTAATGAACATGCGCCAGTCCATTGTCTTGGGATAACCGTTTTTGTCAAGCACTTCAGGTCCAAATTGTGTGCAATTGGGCAAAAGTGCAAGATCGTAATCCTTGAGAACATTTGCAATAATGGCAAACATCTCCCACCATGCTAGTTGACGTCCTGGACATGTGCGCCTGCCATAACTGAATGTCATGATCTTATTTTGAGCAGACTTGTTGCAAAAGAAGCGGGAAGGATTGAACTCTAGAGGATTGTCCCAGTGTCTGTAATGGCGATTAGCTGCTGCAAAATTGACAGTGACAGTTGTGCCCTCGGGAATGAAATGCTCCTTTATGATCAGACCACCCTTTGGTGCTTCACGCGCAAGAATGCCGCCAGTAACCGGCTCCAAACGCAATGATTCAAAAATGCATGCTTCCAAAAACGGAAGCTGTTCGCGGCACTCCTTGTAGGTAATAACATGATCACGGCTAAACTGCGAGCGAATCTCACCAACGGCCTTCTTGAGGTACTGCGGATGTAGCAATAGTAGATGGATAGTGGTGGTAATAGTTTGTGATGTTGTGTCAGTGCCAGCTTGCATCATTAGTAAACACTCGGCATGAAGCTCGTCATAACTTAGCCTGCTATTAGACTCCGCATCTTCGGCATCAATTAGAGCCTGCAGCAAATCCGCAGGCTTTTCAGAATCCTTTCCGCTGTCTTCAAGGCTTCTTAAGTAATGTTTGCGTTGTGCAATTGCTTCGTGGGTGTAATTGCTAAGACGTGTGTAGTAATGCTCCCACGGATACAGCAGCGGCTTGCTTATAATCGAGGGTAAAAGCTGCACCATTGCGCGTATTCCCAAGAATGTGAGTGACCGTTTGATCCAAGAAGCCGACATTGAGCTGTTACCATTAAGCTCCTTGATCCTCTTTCCATATACAAGCGTGGAAATAATAGCAAAAACGCCAACAATAATGTCATCGCTATAGTTTACCTCCACCGACCCCGTTTTACTCTGATCAAGCAGCATGTCCCACTTTTGTTTAATGGATTGAACGCCCTCGCGCATTATAGTATCCTCCATCTTTGACAAGTACGCGGACTTGAGGAATGGGCCCATTTGCCTGTGTCGAACAAGTGCATCCTCGGTTTTCAGGAAGGACAATGTGTTGTCGATTCCTGTGAATCTGAGAATCTTATAATGGGACGCCTTATTGACATCGTTGTTGTTCAACAACACACGGATGTCATCCGGATCGCAGACAGTAACTGCATTAGGCATCGCTATATGTATGTCGCCATATTCAGCAAAATCGTCACGGGCAAGTTTCCACATAAAACCAGATGCTATAAGAAAGTCCGTTCGCAACGATGTCAGTCTGGAGAGCCAGTGTCCACGAATCTTGTGCAATGGTGAAAAGAAAAAGGCGTGGATGACGCGAAAAGCAGCGGCAGTACCCAAAACAGATAGAATTGCGACATAGAGCCCGCGTGTATCCCCTGTTGCATATAGCTGTGGCAAAGATTCTACAAAGCTGGTGACAGTACTGGTGTTCAGAGGGAAAAAGCTATATAACTTTGAAAGGAACATCGTTGACAGGTTGCTGGATATGCTGCTGGGGATCAATAGTTTTTTTTAAAAAAAGAAAGGCGAGTAATTTTGATATCAAAGAAAAAAGCACACAACCAGGAAAACAATGCAAATTATTGTCGATGGATTTGTAGTGGTTTTATCATTTATAACGAGGCTCCTAGTCTATAATAAGACTTAGCAGTTGCCCAATCAGGAAACTATAAAAGGCGATGGCAACAAATAAAAATAAAGCATAAAAATCTGCATGGTAATTATTTTTGAAGACATCCTTATGATTTGCCTCAGCAAAAGATGAGCAGAGAGGTTCGAAAATTAGAAGACAAGAGTATCCGATTAACGTGTGCATTCATACAGACATGTAAATAACAACGAAAACTGGTGACGTGCCCTGGATTCGAATTCAAACAGTACATTGTGAACTAGAATAATGCACAAAAAAATTTTGCCCCAAAAAATAAAATAGACATGCTTCTTATTGCATATGCACACTATTCTTCAGTTGTCTATTAGAACCCGCAATGCAGGTTCCGAGTTAGCGCATTACAGTCAACAAAATGTTCTTGGCAAAAACACCATGCTTTATTAAGATAATGCTGGCCACTGAAAATATTTGCCAATTATAATGCAAATGCCAACCCCAAACCTCCAAGAACTAAAAACTGTCACTATTTGTTTACTATTCTATTAAACTAGTGTCTTACAAAATGATCAAAAAGATTAGATGATCATAGGCACAGACAAATTGAATAACTCGCAAAGAAAAAGAGATAAAAATGTGTTTCTTGATATGTAAGTCATACACAGAAAATGTTAAACCTGTCTTCGCAGAAGATCACCTTCATACTTCTACAATTGATCAAAGAAAAGGGGAATTTGACTTGTCAGAAACATGAAACAACCAGCAAAACCCCTATTTTTCCAGGAAAATTCAAGTTTAAGCTTGGCGGCACATCGATCTATGCAGCACATATGACAGACAAGTTTTTGGCGAATCCAAAAATGT
>JANBTT010000255.1:0-11507 GCA_027578915.1 Coemansia sp. RSA 1200 | reverse complement strand
CCCATTTGTGGCTCAACTCCAAGCGATGCGATTATCGACTCCACAATAGGGTAGATGATCCCGCCGCCACGAGCCGTGTTCGACGGAATAAATGGTGCAAGAGTGAGCTCTGCCAAGCATATGGCATATCCAATGCCAATCGTGGACCGTCCCATTTCCTTGACTAGAATAAGCGACACTCGTCGACCAAACCCACTCTTCTCCACTGCTTTGCCGATATGAAATGCCGTGAATACAAGCCACGAAACTTTGTTTGCAAACCCAGACACCGCCGCATCAAAGCTGCCGCCGATAGGGTCGCACTTGTACTCGTGCCAGTGCCCCGACTTGCCCTGGTACATGGTATTGCATCTGTCGCACTCTATCCGATGGCCATCTGCTGTAGTGCACATAAAGCTTTGTGTAAGTGTCAGCGTAAGCAATGCTACAGCCAGAACAACCGACATGCTGTAGTCCGCGGTTAGCAGCCCCATTATTACGCCCGCAAAAACCCCCAGCAGCCGCATGCTCGTTGACGTCAATCCTGTGGGCTCTGGAAGATGTGCTACTACGAATGCCAGAATAATAGCCGGCAGTGCGCTGACGATCCGTGATTCTTTGGCCGTCTGGATCCAGGCCTTCCAGCTTCCTACAAAACCAGACGCATGTTGCTCCATAGTCTGTTGAGACACCAGATAAAGATAAGATTTAGAAAGCCTCGAATAATAATATCATGTGTGAATTCAAGGACAGAAATACTAGAAGAGAAAAATAGAAGAAAAAGAAGGAAAGAGAGCTCCAGTCAACAAAAGAAGGGCAGAACGGCTGGATGTTGAGCTTGCTTATTTCCCCCTAAAGTCACAGGCATCTAACAATCTAGAGATAAATGGACAATAGCAAAGCTGCTTTAATTTTTGCATGCATTGTGTAGCTGCCGTGCCTGTCAATTGTCTGTCCAGGCTTTCCCTTTGGATTTGTTCTCATGGATGAGCAAAGCACTCCCTTGTTTTCATTTCTAGACACTGTAAAACTTACGCCAAGTAGTTGCTGTGTTGCCACTGCTGATGCTGCTGCGTCTTCTGCTCTGCAAGCCGCTGAATCTAGTTATTGCATCGGAAGAATGTTCCCCCGGCAAGGCATTCTGCGGATGATCAAGGGAGCTGTACCCGACTACATGCTCGCTTGTTTCTCTTTCGCCGGTATTGGGATGCAAAAGAGAGGACCACTCGTTTGGAAGACCGCCTCCAATTCCATTTCTATCGCCGCTCATTACGTTCTATGTATATAATGTTGAAAATATTAGTCTAGTAGATGCTAAATAATGAAAAATGAGTGAAAGATAGCAAGCTAGAAGGAAAAAGGATACAGCCTTGGTTATCTTGACTTGTCATTGAATTTCCTTCTGCTTTCACTCCTGTGTGTAACAGATAAAAGTCGAATCTCTGTCCAACCATTATCATCATATGAAAACGAATCACGACAACCTTTTCGCACATGCCTCATTCGAGAGACCTCATGGACACTTTTGGAGCAAGCACATACCACCTGTACCTATTGATGATCCTTTTCTCCTTTTTCTCACACACCCATTAGTCCCTCAGCCAGAGGATAAAAAATCCCAAACGCCGAGGCCATGTGGCCACCTAACTTTTCACCGATGAGGCCACCTCCTTCCAAAAAAAAGTCATTCTAATATTTATCTTTGCACTCACATCTTGCAGCTCCCAAGACATTTGTCCAGCAGATATGATTGTCCGAGTCACTTGCCAAAGCCCGGTGGATTCCGGCGACAATCTCCGTTTTTACATTTTTATCTAGTAATGTGTGGCTGACTGTTTGTTGCCAAAACTAAACTCCGTCGGATACAAATGTAATTGTTAGTCAGAAAGTATCGATCATACGCATGCTTGGCTTACGCATGTGATGCCAACCCAAAACCAGTAACGGAGCTTACTACATGCAATCTGAAAAAGTTCAATTAAGAAACGATGCACCTCAGTTGAGAAAAAAATAAACAAATACATCAAACATTTTAAGCATTGCAATAGTTACGAAAAATAATATTTATACTCTCTTTTAATTCCTATTCTTGTTTTTTTAAATGTCTGTTGTCTCCAAAAAAGCTGTGACTGCACGCTTGGCAGGCCAGAAAGAACGTCAAGTGTTTAAGCATGCGCTGGCAAAACCCTACACAATAGTCTGGCCTTCAGCCAAACAAAAAGCACAAGAAGAGATAGTGGATAGGCTGTGCAAGGCGTTGCAGCCGGTGGGCGTTTATTTCTTTGCAGCAAGACGTGCGTCCAAACAGATCCGTCGGTTGAAACGTCGCAAGCAGCGCAAGAGAATAGGCAAGAAAAAGAGCGGTGCCACCAAAAATTCAGATCCCGTTGATTCCAAGGCAACGGGCAACGTCCCTTGTATTGAGGACAAAATAAAAGATAATTCTGTTGCCGTGCAAGGTCTAGATATGCTTAAATGTCTGGTCTTGGGAATAAACAGCACAACGCGTGCACTCGAAAAGCAAGCACGGCGAGGAACCGCCACTGGTAACGCTGGGAGTGGCAATGTGAGCAACATTGCGTTGGTGGTTGCTTGTAAGTCAGATATTGAATCACAAGTAGTTGCACACTTGCCAGCATTGGCGCATGCTGCTCGTACATCCTCTACTAGCGTTTCTGGCTCGGAAACTACGGATGCTAGTACCGAAAAGGTAGACAAAGGCGCAACAGAAACAAATCGGCCTTATCATCTCAGGCTTGTTGGTGTTGCTAAAGGCGCAGAGAAGCAGTTGGCTGCCGCGACATATCAGCAGCGTCTATCGGTGATTGGAATTCGACCAGGGATCCCAGAGCTGGACGAAATTATTCGATATGCGCAGGAAAACGTGTCTTCCCCTTCGATTCCATGGATTGGACCAAACAAGAACAAACACCCATCGCAAGATAGTACCAATGTCGCAGATACCAATGGTCCTGTTCTACATCCAATGGCTGTACACGAGCTACACACTACAGCGCCTGTTAAAACAAGGAGGGAATTGAAAAATAGCAAGTGAATAAAATGACACAAGCAATTTATTACAGTAACATGTATAGGAATTTTGTAAGCTGTAAAAAGTCTTCAGCTCCATTGATGAAGACTTAAACGTAACGAAGAAAGTTGTCGCATGTCTTCGCTGCTCATATTTGAAGCACTGCCGTTTGCAGTCGCAATAACAGGCGATGATCCATGCCTCTTTTCCGAACTAGCAGTCTGATAATGTTCTGTCTCATCAGAACTTGAAATTGCTGTTGGAGGCAAGGAGAGCGTGTTGAGTTTTTCTATCGATGGCAGCCGTAACAGTTTTGGATCATCTTGAGCGGTTTGGCGTTGCTGTGGTCCAGAAACATGAGCCATGGAGGAAGGCGCTGTTAGCGACGTGAAATTCGCGGTCATGTGCGGTGGTTGGATTTCTGGGCCTTGTAGGGAACGACGAGATGCTCTGTGAACAGATGAAGGACCTCTACTTTCGCTTGCAATGGACACTGGGTTTTCCCGAATAACAGTCCACATAGGTTTATCTGGTTGCTTTGAATGGCGTAGTCGCATTGCTACGTGATGCTGTGCGTAGCCGGGACCCGAATATATCCTTGGCGGCTCGATGTGCTGCCATACAGGTGGCTGTGGATGCAAATGCTGTTGTTGTTGTTGCTGCTGCTCCTGAGGATGCTTTTGGTATTGTGGCGGTGGATGTCCCGGTGGCGATGGCAAAAACGACGGCGAGAACGAGTGCTTATAAACAGGAGCCGACATCAGCACATCGCTGTACGAGCGGGCAGTACTGCCGCTGCTTATGTTGTTGCTGGCTTCTGTAGTATGGGGTTGCGGGTCTGTAGAATGGCCCGGGTGTGGACCTGCACCTGGATGTTGAATAGGTTGATTAGCCATATTATCTGCGTATCCACGCTGTTGTAGCTCGTGGTGTTGTGCTGAGTACCCACTACTATTGCTGAAGTGTGGTGCGCCCTTCATGTGCTGCTGATATCCTGAGTTCTGGGTCCCAGCGCTGTGGCTAGGCGGCGTAGCATCATTTTTCGTTGTTGTTCCCAGTGACAACGACGATGAAGATGAGGAATGGTGCAATTCTGCCATATTATGCGGATGTCCAGACAACGGAGGTGAAGTTATATCCATTCCGCCGACATTAGGAGTCATGGTTTGCTGATGCTGATGTTGAATCTGATGATGATGCTGATCGTGATATTGATTATGCACATCCGGCACATTGACATGGCGGACAGGACCAACATATGGTCCATAGCTTGGATAACGATACACTTCGCTGCGGTAAGGTTGAGATCCCTTTTCGGACGACATTGGCGAACGCACATACACTGGGGGGCTATCTGAAAATGAAGAGTTCCATATTTTTGAGCCAACAGACGAACGAACACGGCCGCCACCATACCGATCCATGCGACCGTTGCCATAGCTAATCTCCGGATAGCGCTCCTCGTACACTTGAATGCCCTTGAACATTGGGTCGTTGGTAGGCGATGTCAGACAGCCAGCCTCAACGTCTTCGCGCGAATAATAACAAACAAGATGCAGCTTACGCTTATCGTTGGTGCAGAGAGACAATGCTTTTTTGATGAGACCTTGTTCCTTTTGCATGATGCTGGGTGGAGACGGTTCGTAGGGGGCGTGTCGTGCCGGGCCATTCTGGCCACTAGGGCGCGAGCTGCGTGATCTACGGCTTCCGCCGCCGGTAGCCGCCGTTTTGCTAACAAACTGATGGCGCCTGCCCTCGAGCTCGTAGTATATTAGGAAGCAGCCATGCACTCGAGATGGCGACCATGTGCGGCCATCAGTCCATCGCCGCATTCCAGTCTCTTCCTCGTCCCAGATATAAACTGCTCCCGAGCGGATTGTCTGGCGCTCGCGGTCACTGAATCGGCGCTGAACCCGCGGCAACAACCCCGCATTGCATGCCTCAAATATCAGCAGAGCGTCGTGCGCAGTATCAATGAATCCATGGTAGGTTTCGGCCATCTCCTATTGTCTTTCTATATTCTTTATATATGGTAACCAGTTGGAAAGAACAGCTGGTTATTTAAGCGGATGTATATCTACCTCCGTATGATCCGGATGAAATAAGTGGCAATATATTTATAAGAAAAGATAAAGCTAATGCTACCGTAGCAGTACAAGAATGGATAGTGCAGAACGAGGAGAAAATGTTAATGGTAGAGAAAAAATGCCAGCAAAAGTGGCAGACAAATGTCAAGATCCTAGAAAGTGAAAGAAAAATCACCAGACCTTGTTCAATTATGCTCGTGCCAACTTTAAAGCAAAAAAAGGATAAATGCCACACTCCCCCAAAAAGAGGCAAAGGATAGACAGCAATTATTCAAACAAAGGAAAAGATATGTATGCTTCTTTTCAAGCAACCTTGTCAAGTGGCCAGAATAATGGAACTAAAGGGAGAGGAGAAAGGTTGAAGAAATGTATAATCCCGTTGGCAAGCAGCTAAACAACGAAGTGCAAGACAAGAGGAAACAACGGCAGTGGGGGGAAGCGAGAGAAGGTCAAACAACAAGAGCAGAGCGCCCTTACTGACAGATTAGAAGAGTTCAACAAGAAAAGGTTGGAAAAGGAAAAACCCGTCTATACCTGCAAACAAGAGACACCTTTGACAAGAAACAAAATAGAAAAGCTAGCAAGCGGAAAAGTATCTATGCTAAAGTGCTAAAATTGGAATGTAGTTTGTGATCTCCCTCATCTTCCCTTTTTAAAGTACGCCAGGAATCTTGCACCTCTCTGGAAACAGCGTCGTTGCACATCTTTTATATGCGCTGCAGAAGAGGGGATAAGCAGGAAAGTGCTGGAAGAAAATAAAGAGCATATTTTTTCTTTTTCTTTTCCTTTTTTGTTTATTTTGCCATCCCACCTGTTCGGGCTTACAATTACGCTTATGTTGCTCACAGAACGTTGCTCTGAAAAAAGGAGGATTTTCAAACACTATTAGCATGTTCAGGCTGGTTGGACACAGCCGAAAGGGATGCCAACAATAGGCAAAAGAGGGCGTGCAGCAAACACGGAAAATGAAGCTTTTTGCTTGTTCCTTTTTGCTTTGCCAGTCCAATTATCTTTTATTTTTCCTGCGCCTACGGTGCTTATCATGGAGATGCAGCGCAGAAAAACAAGGTAGAGAATGCCCAGCCGCGGCGGCAAATGAAAGCAAGGAAAGCTATGCACAGCCACAGAAAGATGTGTGAAAGGCAGCAAGGTTTTGTTTGTTTATTTCTTGTTTGTTTTGAGTGTCCCAATATCAGAAATAAAAAAGAGGGACAAGGCATATTAACTGCTTGTCAATCCGTCATTTGTGGCCGATGAGTGAGTGAGCAGGCGAAGCCAGGACGGGTGGGTAGCGCGGGGTCGGGACGAAGGGTATGTCTGTGTTGGCCACCGCCCCCACCAACCCGTACCCAGCCCCATCCTCGCCTTGCTTCTCTTTGTTGTTTCCGGCGCCGCTTATGCCTCCGACAACACATACTCATTTTCAAGCAAGCAAGCCAACCAGAGCCCCATGTATAATAACCTATTCTGCCTGCCAGCTACAGGGGCGTCTGTATACACACAGCTTCTAAATATGGTAGCCTGTCTTGCACAACCTTAATTGCGTCTTTTCCAGCCATTGTATGTCTTATCAGCATTTCATCGTCAACCCTGGGCGGAGGGACGTTTCTGCAGGTCCTTGCGAAGATACCGTCAACATTGGCACTGCTTTAACATCGAGTATGGCTTTTCGGATCGTCGGCGCTTACATGATTGCATACTTCTCTCTTCCTTCACGACTGACCAGCTCTCAGAGCTAACCTAGTATTGAATATCGCCTTTTTGGAGATCACTGATATTACTCTTTCTCAAGGGATTGCCAATCCACTTAATCTTTACATACTCCGAATTTCCGGCCAATGCAGATGTTGTTCTTTTAATAAACAACGCATTGTTATCGCACCTTTCAAGTGGAAATATGCCATCTTCTCTGACAGGTCCTTGATATAAAGTGCCCATGTGAGGACACGAGTAGATCAAACCAGGATCCATGTGCAAGCAGTGTTATTGTCTGTAGAACAAAAAAAGAACCATCCTAACAAATATCTATATTATCTAGTTCCAAAGTGAACATTCATATATTGGACACAATGCATGTCAAAGTGCAAAGATTTTCCACATTTATTTTCTTTTTGTTTTATTACAAAACTGAAATACGCTTAATAACCAAACGACATGCTGTTTATGCATTAGAATTCTTTTTGAGGGCGCCTTTTCTGGTAGCCATCTGTTTGCTTGCTTGTCTGCCTGTTTTTCTGTCTGCCTGCATGCATGTATGCACAAATTTCGCATTACAAACCCGAGCAAAGGATTAAGAAAGTATTGAACAACACACCTTATTGTCTAAATAGCTTCAACGGCTGACACTATCTACAGCATTGTCAATTCAACTTTTTCTAAAGACAAATAAGACACACCCAGCCTGCCATATTGACTGATGGAAAAGCTTGAATACAAGAGCTTCACATAACACAAACAGTCACACTCTTGGCATTGCATGAAATCTTAAACAGCGCTTTTTTTGAAATTGCTTATTCTTGGTATTGTCCCAGAGAAAGGCCTGTATGCACACATTATCTGACATTAAATATGTGCGAGCATTTGTTGTTTATCTTGCTTTTTTCTATTTTCTACGCTTCACTTCAAAGAAAAATAACAAAAACACGTCTATCAATTGAATAGTGCCATCAATTGAATAGTGCCATCAATTTAAACACCACATGGTGGCCGATCTGCAATGAATACGGTTATACTCCTCTAAACACATTAAAAATGTATGCGCCCAATGTAATGCATTTAGAGAAGTCAGAAGTTGTAGCGAAAGCCACGTTTTCGTGGCGGAGTGTGCAGGTGGGCAGCACGATTATCGTTGACATACAAGGAAGGAGCAGAAAAAACAAACCAATAAAACATTAGTACATAAAACAATATCAACATCAATATCCATAGCACATGTTCACATATCGCAATAAACAAACACTTACTGAGAGGAGATAACGTCGCTCTTAATCCCCTAGAGGGGAGAGTATAGTCTGTCACAGTCATTAGAAACTGTGAGTTCATCAGCCATGCTTCATATTCATTTGCGCTTTTTTTAGTGAGAAGCATGACTGGAATCATAAGCTACATCTCTCAAGATGTGCTCCAAAAAAATCTCAACCTCATCATATAAGCAAAAAAAACAACTTAGCACCTGTATATCAACGTCACTATCCATGGTTCAAAATAATAATAATAGTAATAATAATAATAAATAAAATAAAAGTGCTGGATTCAGTTGTAAATGTGCTTTCTGCTGTAAAAAGTATGACTTAAAAGATAGTTTTTAATAGAAATGTTAATGAGAATTTATTGACAAATGTTTTCCTTATAAAATGTTGCAAGGAAAACACTTGTCTTAAATACTGTAAATTTTTAACTAATAGAAAAATCACAGCTGTGTTTGCAAAGTTGCTGACAAATTGTTTGTTGTTTCAAAACAATTGAAAATGGCATAGTTGCAATAGTTTGTAAAATATTAATATCAATACAAAGTATTGTAGTGGAATGTTTACATTCCATTGGAAGCAAATCAAAACAAGCTGCTGATCCCAGCAATTGAAACAAAAGCAACCATCATGATTTCATGTGTAACAATGCTTTTTTCTTTCTGACAAATGCATATGCAGCAATAATTATCCTTTTAAATAGGAACATCTGTTTTATTTTTATTTTCCTGAATGTAAGTGCATGTTGTGAGTTTTTCTACCATGAAATGACTCCACAGCAACACCAAACAAAGTTAACACGTTGGTTCAAATAATTTCAGTATTTCAAATAGAAACATATATTTATTCGCTACTATTATTTATTTACTGTTGATAAAAAATGATAAAAATGGTAATAAAAATGTTTTTCCATCCAAGTAGCATGCGTTTCTAGTGAAAAATGATTAACCAGCAATGGTTTATGGATTTACCGATAAAGCTTTAAGCATGGGCGGACAGAAAATCATGCTTTAATACTTAAAAGGGCTTAGAGAGACTTTAGTGTGTGCTCAAAGTTGGGATCGGAAAATCGTACAATGATAGGGAGATTATGCATTTAGATATAATGTTTTTATAGAGGCCCGAATGTATCACTATGCATGCATTAGTTCAAAGACGTTTATTCCCAATAATAGTCTCAATTTGTAATATGTTGAAATGTAATGCCCGAAAGGCCAATGGGCCGTAGTGTCTTAATAACATGTGCAGTAGAGTCATTGCTATGTTTTGGCATTTGCCGCACACTATTCAATACGAAAAACACATACACACACAAGGAGAAGCTACAGTGGCTTTAGTGTTTACAATTAGGCATACACAAACGTATTCTTCTTCCCTGCTTGCTATTGTCATTAACAAACATTACGACCGTCTTCTCTGCCTCAATAAAACCTAATAGAAGAGAATAAGCAGATATAATTATTTTTTGTTTATTTTGCTCACAGCACGTCAGCCACAGTGAAATGAAAACAAACAAACGCAAAAACATGTGCTGCTAATAATATATTATTTAAGCATCGCCACAAATGTTTTTCCTAATTTTTGGGTTTGCTTCATCGTCAACATGGAAGCTCAAGGGGCGGTTTAATTGTTGTTGCAATTTAGTATAGTGCTTTGTTTTTCATGTTAGGCATTGGGAATTCAATATTGCGTGGTTTTTTATGCGTTGTTTGTATCCTTATCCAATTTTGTGTCGGGATTAATCCACGACTTTAGTCATAATGTGTATTTCAACTATTAATAGAAAATAACGCTTGTAAACAATCAGCCATCTAACAAGACGTGAATCAACAATGCGAGGCAAAAATAATTCCAACTAGGGACTTTTATTCTCTGGCATTTATAATATAAATAAATTTGAATAATAAAACGAAAGAACGATTAAAAATCAAAAATCAAAAGACAAGCGGTGCATACCAACCAAATCACAAACACGCTTTCAAACGGGGCGACAAAGAAAAACGCAAAACCAAAAGGCCAACTGCAGCAAAGACATAACCACTAGTAACAAGGAAAATCGCAGGCTTGACCCAGAGATGTGTTATAAACAGCGATACCCAGTCAATGTAAAAAACCTTGAGAATGGGGATTGCCACGGCGGTTGTTAGTATCGCCCATTTTACCACTTGAGTTCCACCAAGAAGCCAACTCTCTTTGTCCTTTTTATCCAATTGGCCCAACGGATACATTGGAACAATAGACCCAGCTGACATGCAAAAAACCATAGTAAAAATGCTAAGCTGGTTGTAATTTGTTGCTGGAAACCACATAAATGTTGTTGAAAAGCATGCAATAAGATGAATAAACAGCATTCCATTTAATGGCCCATACGCCTTGATAAAGTGGTGCAGCAAAATAGCGCCCAAAACGGTGCAGCCATTCGCCATTCCCATTAAAAGACCAATGTGTTCCACCGAAGTCCCAAGCGTTACAGCATGCGCTACAAAATCAAACGTTTTTAAAACAAAAACACGTACTAACTTTAGAATAATTGTCACTCTTTGAACAGACATGTATTTTGTTGCTTTTCTTTTGTTGCTGTTGTAGAAAACGCTTGTGCGCAAACAAGAAAGCCATCATTCTTACCTGGAAGGAGAAGCATCACAGTCAGAAAACCTGCACCCGCCAACATATTTTTCTTGTGTTGTTTACTTGGCTAATTTCCAAATAGGGTGTAGAGAAAGCTATGACCTGGGATATTTAAATACAAGTGGGACTACGTGAAATGCAAAATCTGTAGAGAAAAATAAACAAGCGTCTAACAATGAAAATGCCTTCTTTTAGTTTCAAGATAATTTGACAACCTAGGAATGGCTTGGACAGGATATACAATAATCTAGAAAAACGAACGCAAGAAACATAAAGAGATAGAAAAGAGGCGCGATCAAGTTTGGTCAGAATTCAATTGCTCTTTTCGTAGGTTTACTTTATAATTTCATTCAACATTACTATCGACGCCGTATTA
Source organism: Coemansia sp. RSA 1200 (assembly GCA_027578915.1). Taxonomy (NCBI): domain Eukaryota; kingdom Fungi; phylum Kickxellomycota; class Kickxellomycetes; order Kickxellales; family Kickxellaceae; genus Coemansia; species Coemansia sp. RSA 1200. Next base: position 440 of record JANBTT010000255.1, on the reverse strand, counting down.
GCATCACTCGAAAAAGGAAATTTCTTGGTTAAAAATACTGCTTTTTGGAAATGTTTTATTAAGCCTACTTGTCTCCTGGCATTTTCTTGTGCATATTGGTGGCTTCTCAATCTGCTGATAGGAAATCTTGCACGCACAGTAGCATGGAAACGTGAAAGAAAGAACAAAATACAATTCCGTACGAATCTCCGAGATAATGGCATAAGACTTGAAATGTCCTTTATTATATTGTGAACGGCTTATACATGTGCTAATCTGGATCTTGCTCTACTGCATTTTGAGTGGAAAAGGAAATCACAAACCGTAGTTGATTAACATTTAGAGCCCACCGTTTATCTAGTAATATTCTATGGTCCTCGGATCTGCTCCGAGTTCACCGTTTCTTACCAAACAGAACGTGAAATGCGACGACAAGGGATCAGAACTCTTTCTGACTTGGT
>JANBTT010000254.1:0-11960 GCA_027578915.1 Coemansia sp. RSA 1200 | reverse complement strand
ATGTGCTTTCCTTTTTCCCAGGAAAGTATCATTTTATGCACATTAATTCTTTTATACTTATGCATTTATTGTTCTCATATTGAAAAGAAAATTCGCTCATCTCCTATTTTTCCTCAGATCAGTATCTTCTGATAGATCCAATGACGTTCAAGCAAAGTTTGTCCCTGAGATCTGGCTGGATGATCGGCATGATCCGTAATCGGCGATCACCATTGCCCTTTTTCTTGAATGGCTTATTTGTTATTGCATTCTCTTTCTTTTTTTCCTGTTTGATTGCAAACCATGCATTTATTTCCTATTTTGTTATACTCGTAATCCAGTTATACCAGTTATACCCTTGTTATTATTTTTAGTCCGCAGTTAGATGGGCTGGGGGAATGTTTCCAAAAAGAACCCACATTATCCACGCACGGTTTGCCCACACTCTCCGTCCGTACCAAAAGGAATGCATCGACACATGTATAGCGTTATTCAAAAAGGGAGTACGACGACAGGCGGTATCGCTTCCAGTAGGTAGCGGCAAGACGGTGATATTCAGCAACCTGATAAACAACGTACCGCCGCCTACACCGCTAGCGACCAAAACAATAATACTTGCACACCGGGAGGAGCTGCTAGCGCAGGCGGCCAAGCAGATCCAAGACACGGTGCCGAACCTTGTGGTTGAGATCGACCAAGGCACACGGGTGGCCAATCCGGCTGCAGACGTCATCGTCGCAAGCGTACCAACGCTGGGGAGGGACCAGAGCGACCGGCTCTCCCGGTACGACCCGCGCCGGTTCAAACTCCTGGTGATCGACGAGGCGCACCACGCAGCCGCCGAAACGTACACCCGGATCGTGAAGCACTTTGAAGCCACACACGATTCGGCAACGGAACCCAGTCACCGCTTGTTTGTGTGGGGGTGTTCGGCCACGCTCCACCGACACGATGGTCTGGGACTCGGTGGCGTGTTTGACAAAATCGTCTACCGTAAACAGTTTGTTGACATGATACGCGAGGGCCACCTGTCTCGTATGAAAGTGGTTACCGTGTGTACTGGGACGAGGATCAGCAAAGTACGTGTGTACGCTGGCGATTTTGCAGTCAAGGCACTGTCCTCCGCGGTCAACAACCAGACCCGCAATCTGTCGATCGTCAAGGCGTACCAGACGTTTGCGCAGGGCAAGCGGAAAAGCACTCTGGTGTTTGCTGTGGATATCGCGCATGCGCAGACGCTGTGCCGGATATTCAACCATTACGGGGTGGCGGCCAAAACGGTTCTAAGCACAACCTCGACGGCGGACCGCGAAACGATGCTTCGTGAATTCAGGGACAGATCGTTACCCGTGATCATCAACTGCGGTATCCTGACGGAGGGCACGGATATTCCGAACATCGACTGTGTTATGATGGCTCGTCCCACACGTAGTCTCGTGCTCTTCCAGCAGATGATCGGACGAGGGATGCGGTTGTTTACTGGAAAATCAGATTGTCTGGTGGTCGATCTGATCGACTCGTTCGATGAATCCAAGACCAGCCACATAACCGTGCCCACGCTGCTTGGACTGGATCCGCAGCTGGCGTTCAAGGAAACAGATATACTCGACGGACGCGCTGTCAGCCAACTGGCAGAGGAACACAGGTTGGCCAACATTGGTCGATCCGACATTGACAACGATGAGGAAGAAAAGCCCCAGAATGGCGGGATTCTCCAGGAACTTGACGCCGAGCTTCTCAATAAGCTTCCCAAAACACTCGGGTCCCTCGAGTCCATGGGATTCACAGCAAAGACCCACCTGAACCCGCTGAACTTTTTCGAGCTGCCCAAATCATTCGACCACCGCACAGCCGCCAGTCGCGTCGATGAGCTCGAAATGGTGTCGGCCGGGAACCACAGTCTGCGACAGTTCAGCAGATACGCATGGGTGTGTCTGACGCCCACGTATTACATGCTAAGCGGATTCAACATGACGTTTGCAATCAGAAAGAATAAGTCCGATGATTTGTGGTACGGGTATATAAAACGGACATTGCGCAGCAAGGCCAAGGCATCGTCGGATGGTAAGCGAAAAGAAGGAGGAGGACCGCTGTCGGATAAGAAGAAAACAAAGGGCGAGTCCGTCTTTACGGTTGGCAAAAAGCCGGTTATGAAGGCAGAGGAGTTTGAGCATGCGCTGCATGGGATGGATACCCTCGTGAAGCTCCACAGCGGTTCGCAATCTCAACTGAAACTGTTTATGTGGAACGCGCCGTGGCGAAAGCTGCCACCCACACCGATGCAGATCAACATGCTGAAGCGGTTCGTTGCTGAGCTTGAGCTGCCGAAAGACAGTGTGCCCGACACTGCGGCTGCGAATTCTGGTCCTCCAGCCACTGGATCGGCGACTGTAGTCAGAGTACTGTCTGGAGGAAGCAAAGGCAAAGAACAGAATAATAATAATAATGGTGTTCAGTGGCTCAACCGCGGAATTGCCACGAATCTGATTGTGCGCATGCGCAACGGATCCATCGGGTGGTGGAAGGATGCAACGAAGGCGCAGGGGCGACTGGACTCTGCTCAGCGCGAAAGGGTTGAGGACCTGAAAAGACTGGCGGCATGGGGCGATATCATGGGCGACTCTGCCGTTGGCGATAAGAAAGCAGTGATGTAAAAAGCTCAGTGGAATCAACTTTATTTATTTTCATGGGATGTTACGCTTGTTTAGATTAGTAAAAGTAATACTCCACAATGAGAGGAAGAAAAAGAAAGCTACTGCTGGAGCTTTGGCTGGAGCCAGGCGTTCCACTGATCCAAGCCCCACGAACTCGACACGCTATCGTCGCGGATGCCATCGAAAACAACGGTAGGCGAGACATGGATCCCCTGGGCACGCGCAAGCTTCACATGGTGCTTTATGTCATTCGTAACCGCATTGCCCTTATTCGTCGGGTTGTCGGAGGACTGGATATCAAGCAGCTGGAGCAGTGCGGTCCTGTCATCCACAGCATTGACGCCGACAGCCAGATCTGCCAGCTTCCTATAGATCTCCGTGCGAGTCAGATTAACAGTCGCCTCATCAAAGTAATCGACCTGGCTGTCGAACAGGGCTGACGAGTATCTCATGAATGCAGCCGGGTTGATTTTTTCCACCGCCAGACTGGCCTCATGCATAAGCGTCGAGTTCGGATGCCATGGCTGCACCTGGTGTCTGAAGATCACCGAGATGTGCTGGTTTTCGTTGGCGAACGCCGGAAGTAGCTGGGACTCGAGGAAGCGCCAGATCTTGGCCGAGAACGGGCACGCGTAGTCCAGGAATATCTCAAGGGTGTGGCCGGCTGCAGTGGCTGTGGTAGCTCCGGTAAGACGGTGGGCAGCGTACGCTGGAGCAAGAGCCATCTTTTTTCTTCTTGGTTTAGCTTAAGAGTAGAGAGAGCGTAAGTAAAAGAGATAAAAGAACGGGAGGTGTGGAGAAAAGAGAGAAAGAAAGAGGAGTTCTGGATTGCTGTGGTGAAAACCCGTGCAATATATATCCATTACTAATCCGATGTCGTCATCCTTTGAATTTGAGGGAGTTGGTTCAAACGTCTCAACATTCACTTTTTTTTTTCCAAAAAGATGTTGATTTATTATAAATTGGGATATGTTGAGTCTGATATTGACGTAATCTCCATCTCTCCTAGCTTGGGTGTAAACAACTTTAGCGATGTGACTACTATTCTAACGGAGCAAAGCAACCCCGATTTTATTGCTGTGCTAGGTCCTCCTGCGCACCCGATAAGCGCGATATTGACAAGCTTATAAATTCGTTTGGATTCAACTACATCGAGATTAGGTATATAGCACAGATCGTTTTTTGCGCCTTACAGCTATCTTTGCAACCAAAGCAACAGCATTATGCAGGGCATTAGGCGATGGTATAATGGATAACAGCTATAACGGTTCAGCGCAAAATACAACCCATGGTCAGTATGCTTCTGCCTTAAGCGTATGGTCCAAAGAATTTCAGGCAAAGAGGGATATTCTAGCGAAAGCGTTTCCAAACTCATCGATCCATCTACAAAAAAAGCTGCTGGGATAAAATGGAGCTATCCTGTGCTAATCCAGAGACAGATGGAGCTGCATCCAGACGAATTTTGCAAACTAGCAAATATCCTTTTTAAGGAGTTTGCGGAGTACTCTAACCAAGATCCATTCACAGACACATCTCCTATATTACAGTCCGTATCTCGGCCATAGTCGGAATCCCGAATGGTGAGTTTCAGTGCATATGGGATGCAATTCTAAGACAAGAACTTCTATACAGCACACCCAGCAACCAGATCATATTGGAGAAAAGGGGCCAAGCTTCTAACCAAGCTGCACAACAGAAAGAACAGAGTATATTTCAAAAGGGCTTCAACAATAAAATAAAACTGAGGAACAAAACCTAAACTAATGTTAAGACGAAATGTCGCTTTATATAGGTACAAGTTGCGGTGCTATGATATCATCACAAAAGGCTTATCAATGATGGATGCTGATATCAGGTCATTCTTATCTGAGCAGCCTTCTTGCAGGTCAACTCAGATCAGCATAGTTAGTTATTCACAGGGAGGACCTGGAAGAGAAATAAAAAAGAAAGCGTGGGAAAACGACAAGCATGAGGACGGAGCAGGAGATGGACAAAAAGAAGACGATTATCAACTGCCACACACATTTTTTTTCCCACGCACAGTAAAAAACAACATCAACTTTGATCATTCAGAGTGTTTGTTTGTTCATTTTCTCTTTCTCCCCCTCCTCACTTTATTTTGTGATACGCTTTTAAACAGAAAACAAAAGCAAAACCAAACAATGTTCCGAGCACTCAGCAAGACCCTTCGTACTGCCGCCACCGCTAGTGGTGCAGTATCGGTAGTGAAACCGCGTTTTCTCCAGACAGCGTGGATGAGCACTTACAACGCAGCGGTTGCGGGGCTGACGGAGGAGCAGGAGGAGTTCCGCGCGGCAGTGAGCGACTTCGCGCAACGCGAACTGGCACCACGCGCGGGGCAAATAGACCGGGACAACGCATTCCCGGCGGACATGTGGCGGAAGTTCGGTGAAATGGGGCTCCTGGGCATCACGGTGCCCGACACGCACGGCGGGATGGGAATGGGCTACCTGATGCACACGGTGGCGATGGAGGAGATCTCGCGGGCGTCCGGGGCGGTAGCGCTGAGCTACGGCGCGCACTCGAACTTGTGCGTGAACCAGATTAATCGCCACGGCACGGAGACGCAGAAGCAAAAGTACCTGCCGCCGCTCATTGCGGGCGAGCATGTGGGTGCGCTGGCGATGTCCGAACCCGGTGCCGGATCCGACGTCGTGTCGATGACGCTGAGGGCTGAGCGGAAAGGCGACGTGTACGTGCTTAATGGGAACAAGATGTGGATCACCAACGGGCCCGACGCCCACACGCTCGTGGTCTACGCGAAAACGGATCCCGCGCAGGGCAGGATTACTGCGTTTATTGTGGAGAGAGGGTTTGCAGGGTTCAGCACGCACCAGAAGCTCGACAAGCTCGGGATGCGCGGGTCCAACACGTGCGAGCTGGTGTTCGAGGACTGCTGTGTGCCGGCCGCCAACGTGCTGGGCGCCGAGGGCCGCGGCGTGTACGTTTTGATGTCGGGGCTCGATCTGGAGCGGCTGGTGCTGTCGGGCGGGCCACTGGGGCTGATGCAGAATGCGGTGGATGTGGCTGCCGAGTACACGCACCAGCGGCGGCAGTTCGGCGCGCCCGTGGCGACGTTCGAGCTGATGCAGGGCAAGCTGGCTGACATGTACACGAAGCTCAGTGCGTCGCGCGCCTACGCTTACGCGGTGGCCAGGGCCTGCGATCGCGGCCAGATCAGCCCCAAGGACTGCGCCGGCGTTATTCTGTACACCGCCGAGCGCGCCACCGAGGTTGCGCTCGATGCCATCCAGTGTCTCGGCGGCAACGGGTACACCAGCGAGTACCCGACCGGCCGCATTCTGCGCGACGCCAAGCTCTACGAGATCGGCGCCGGCACCAGCGAGATCCGCCGCATGCTGATTGGGCGGGAGCTGAACAAGCAGTACCTGCCGGGCAAGTAGTGCCGTTTCCTTGTTTTTGTTTTATGCAGCACCTCCGTGTGTTGTGAATGAATGGATTGTGGTAGAGAGAAACAAAAGATAAAGATAAATAGAGAGCGGCGCTTACTCCTCGTCGGACTCCTCGTCGTCGTCAGAGTTGTCGCCCGCCGCCGCTTCGTCGCCCGCCGCAGCCCCTCTGCGGGCATAGAACTCCTGCAGGATCTTCTGCGGGATGCGGTTGAGCATCTCCTTGGGGAAGATGCGGAGCAGCGACCACGCGAGATCGAGCGAGTCGAAGATGGTGCGGTTCTCGTAGGCGCCCTGCGCGATGAACGAGCGCTCGAAGCGGCTGAGGAACTCGAGCGACAGCTTGTCCTCGGCCGAAAGCGCCTCCTCGCCAACAACCGCCTTCATTGCCATTGCGTCGCGCCCAATCGCGTACTTGGCGTAAAGCTGGTTGGAAACGTCGCCGTGGTCCTTGCGCGTCAGCTCGTCGCCGATCGCAGACTTCATCAGCCGCGACAGCGACGGCAGCACGTTGATTGGCGGGTAGATCTGGCGGTTGTACAGCTGCCGGTCCACGTAGATCTGGCCCTCGGTGATGTACCCCGTGAGATCTGGAATCGGATGCGTGATATCGTCGTTCGGCATCGTCAGAATCGGGATCTGCGTGATCGACCCGTTCCTTCCTTCCACACGCCCGGCGCGCTCGTAGATCGTCGACAGATCCGTGTACATGTATCCGGGATATCCGCGCCGTCCCGGAACTTCCTCGCGCGCCGCCGACACCTCGCGCAGCGCATCGGCGTACGAGCTCATGTCGGTCAGAATCACCAGCACGTGCTTCTCCAGCTGGTACGCGTAGTACTCGGCCGTCGTCAGCGCCAGTCGCGGCGTGATGATGCGCTCGATTGTTGGGTCGTTGGCCAGGTTGAGGAACAGAGACACGCGCTCCAGCGATCCGTTCTCCTCAAAGTCCTGCTTGAAGAACCGCGCCGTCTCCATGTTGACGCCCATTGCCGCAAACACGACTGCAAAGTTGTCTTCGTGCGTGTCGTGCACATCCTTGGTGACCTGCGGCCGCACCAGTCCGGCCTGCCGCACAATCTGCGCTGCAATCTCGTTGTGCGGCAGCCCGGCCGCCGAGAAGATCGGGATCTTCTGTCCGCGCGCAATCGAGTTCATCGTGTCGATGGCCGAAATCCCCGTCTGAATCATCTCCTGCGGATAGATGCGCGAGTACGGGTTGATTGGCATTCCGTTGATGTCCAGATAGTCCTCCGCAAACACCTTGGGCCCGTTGTCGATTGGCTTGCCGGAGCCGTTGAAGATGCGCCCAAGCATGTCCTCCGACACTGGCATCTTCAGCGTGTCGCCCGTGAACTCCACGTGAGTCCGCTTGGTATCCACGCCCGTCGTGCCTTCAAACACCTGCACCACCGCGCGCTGGCCCTGCACCTCGAGCACCTGTCCGGCGCGCTTCGACCCGTCCGGCAGCGTCAGCATCACGATTTCAGAGAACTTTGGCGACTTTACGTTGTCCAGAATCACGAGTGGGCCGTTGACGCCCGCAACCGTGCGGTAGTCTACACATCACACCAATATAGCACACAGGAGAGATTAATTAAAAGCCAGATTGGAAATGGACGCCGCTGCTGATTTGCATCATCAGCATCAGCATCAGCAGGATGAAGGGTGCTTTCGCTTACCAATTGTCGGCTTGATGCGGTAGTCCTGCACTATCGACGACGCATCGATTGCCGCCGCTGCATTCACTGCAAACAGCTCGCTGGACGACATTGCTGGTATTGAAATAGATTGGATTGAAATTAAAGAAATGTTATACGAGCCCTTGGAATTGCAGAAAGAGAAATATGTAATATAATGTATGGAGCAGAGATGACGAAGAAAAAAGAAAAGAAAGGAGAGAATAAAGAGAGGAAAAGGAGCGTCGTCGTCACAAAGGTCTTTCTGCTGCAGAGGGAAGGGAAAGCAAGTAAAAGCAGCAGCAACCAAGAGAAACGCTTCCAAGCCCACGCTCTTTTAAGCCTTTGTTCCACAGACGCATACAGGCAACAGCAGCAGCAACTAATTATACTCTGCTGCGCTCAGCCAGAGCACATCATGCACGCGTCGCGGTTCTCGATGGAGCACTGCAGCCGCGCCTGCTCCTCAGCATCCGCCGCATCGTCCTTGCCATTGCTATCGTCCACAGCTTCCTTGTCTGTCTCTCCGCCCTTGCCAGCAGCCTTCTTGACGCTGAGGCCAATCATCTCGGCATCGACTGTGAACTTGATAGCGTCGGTGGCAGGCTTCGTGCGCAGGTAGTACATGCCGGTCTTCAGGCCGCGCTTCCAGCCGTAGAAGTGCATCGACGTCAGCTTCTGGTAGTTTGGTCCGTCCATGTGGATGTTGAGCGACTGGCTCTGGTCGATGAAGGCGCCGCGATCCGCTGCCATGTCGATGATGACCTTCTGCTTGATCTCGTACACTGTCTTGTAAAGCCGCTTGAGATCCTCCGGAATCTCCGCCAGTCCCTGCACGGATCCGTTGGCTGCGATGAGCTTCTGCCGCATCGGCTCATTCCACAGTCCGCGGTCCACCAGGTCGCGCAGCAGCCACGGATTGACTACCTGGAACTCGCCCGCCAGCACACGCCGCGTGTACAGGTTTGAAGTGTACGGCTCAAAGCACTCGTTGAAGCCCAGAATCTGCGATGTCGACGCTGTTGGCATCGGCGCAACAAGCAGCGAGTTACGAATGCCGTGCTGCGCAATGCGCGCACGCAGCGCATCCCAGTCCCAGCGGTCCGACGGCGTGTGGTTCCACAGGTCTGGCTGCAGCCTTCCCTGCGAGACAGGGCTGCCTGCATACGACTCGTACGCCCCCAGCTTCTCGGCGAGGTCGCACGACGCCTCCAGCGCTGCGTAGTAGATCGTCTCGAAGATGTCGCGGTTCAGCTGGCGCGCCTCGGCCGAGTCGAACGGCATGCGCATCGCCAGGAATGTGTCGGCAAGCCCTTGCACTCCAATGCCAATCGGCCGGTGCCGCATGTTGCTGGTGCGCGTCTCGGGAACAGGGTAGTAGTTGATGTCGATGATGCGGTTGAGGTTGCGCGTCACAACCTTGGTTACAGAGCGCAACTTCTCAAAGTCGTAGGCTTCGGCCGACTTGACAAACGTCGGCAGCGCAATCGACGCCAGATTGCACACTGCCACCTCGTCTGGGTTCGAGTACTCGACAATCTCAGTGCACAAATTCGAGCACTTGATGGTGCCCAGATTCTGCTGGTTGGACTTGCGGTTGCAGGCGTCCTTGTACAGCATGAACGGATTGCCAGTCTCGATCTGCGCATCCAGGATGGCGTACCACAGCTTCTGCGCATCAATGGTCTGGCGCGGGAGTCTCGGCGTGTTCTCGTACTTTTCGTACAGCGCCTCGAACTCGTCGCCCCACACCTCCTGCATGCCAGGCGCCTCGTGCGGACAGAACAGCGACCACTTGCCGCCGTCGATGACGCGCTTCATGAACAGATCGGGAATCCACAGCGCGTAGAACAGATCGCGCGCACGCACCTCCTCCTTGCCGTGATTCTTGCGCAGATCAAGGAAGGCAAAGACGTCGGCGTGCCACGGCTCCAGATACACCGCAAAGGCGCCGGGACGCTTGTTTCCGCCCTGATCAACATACCGCGCAGTGTTGTTGAAGACGCGCAGCATCGGCACCAATCCGTTGGACGTGCCGTTGGTGCCGGCAATATACGACCCAGTCGCGCGGATGTTGCTGACATGAAGCCCGATGCCACCAGCGTTCTTGGAGATCTGCGCACACACCTTGAGCGTATCGTAGATGCCCTCGATGCTGTCGTCTTTCATGGCAACCAGGAAACACGACGACAGCTGCGGACGGGGCGTGCCCGAGTTGAACAGCGTGGGTGATCCGTGCGTGAAGTGCTTGCTCGACATCAGCTGGTACGAGTCAATTGCAGAGTCGACATCGTCGCCATGGATGCCCAGACACACGCGCATCAGCATGTGCTGCGGCCTCTCGGCCACGCGCCCATTGACGCGCAGCAGATACGACCGCTCCAGCGTCTTGAAGCCAAAGTAGTTGTAGTTGAAGTCGCGCGAGTAATCGACAGCCGCATCGATCTTGTCGCCATGCTCGCCCACCACGCGCAGCAGCTCGTCTGACACCATCGGCGAGTGCTTGCCGGTCTTGGGGTTGATGTACGCGTGGAGCTCGCGCACAACGTCAGAGAACTTGTCGTGCGTCTCCTTCTGCAGATTTGACACTGCGATACGCGCCGCAAGGATCGCGTAGTCCGGATGCTGCACCGTCATGTACGCGGCAGTCTCGGCTGCCAGATTGTCCAGCTCGACCGTCGTCACGCCCTGGTACACGCCGCTTATCACCTTCTGCGCGACAGCTGCTGAGTCCACATAGTTTGTGTCCAGTCCGTAGCTCAGCTTGTTGATGCGCGTGGTGATCTTGTCAAAGTGCACCTTCTCGCTCTGTCCGTCTCTCTTGACAACATACATTGCTCTTGCTTTCTTGGCTAGTGGAGGAGGAGGAGAGAATCAATGATAATACAGGCAGATACACGCGGCAGGTGCAGAGAATATATAAGAATGGTATATCAAAGGAAGAATAGAATACTCCCCAGAATAAAAAGTAGCTTTGGGTTTATAAAATAAAGGAATGCGTTGATTGCAGACGCTAAAGGGGGAGAGGAAAGGAAGAAAAGAAAGAAAATTCGGTTGCTCAAAAAGTCCATCCTCTCAACCTCCTGGCCCAGCATTCGTCTGTTTTATACTTGCGACCAGCAAAAATATTATAGCGTATAACCTACAATTTTTTTATCCCATTGCCCCTTCCTCCCCCACCCAAAACGAATAAGAAACTTCTTGACGATTCCATTGGAAGAGCTCAACAAGAATTGCGGGTTTTCGTCTTTGTTTATTTCGTTGTTGTTCCATCCATCTTTTCTTGCGAATGGGAGAGGAGAACAAAGGCAGACAGGCAAGCGCGATCCGCGAAAAACGAGCGTCCACAATATAAAAAAGAGAAAAAAGAGCGTCGCGTACCGCGCGTTCCTTCCCCCGCGTCATTCTAAAGAATAACACTTTTAGCCACAAAACGGACGCGATTTTCCTTGTTTCAGGAAAGGAAAGCTGAAAATCATTTCCGTGGATGCGTATGCAGATAACATTCAGAGGGTATGCGCTTAATTTGGATCATGTAATGCAGTGCGTTTGCGTTGTTATGTCAGCGTTGTTTTTGTGCGCATTAGTGTAGGCGTTGGTGCTTACCAGGCATTATTGGCCTTTATCCACTAAACATTCAACCCATGCCTGTCTAATTTCAGCTGTAATATATTCTTTTTAACTGTCCACCTATTATAGTGTTGCAAGGGGGATCTGCTGGGCATGATACCAGGGGGAATATGGCTACCCCCACGGATGACCTCTTACAAGATTAATCAGTGAAAAAGGTAATTATCAACCTTGTGCATCATGCAACAATTGATGTTTTTGTTTCCTCACGAATCATGATTTTGATAAAAATTGCTTATCATTTGAATAAGAACGTAGACGTTTTTATCATTTCCCAGGGTGGTTATACTGTCAACAAATAAGGACATAACATGTCCGTCACATTTCATATATATACAAGTAGTTCATTTTATTAAAATTTTACAAGTATTTAAGACGTAGAATTGCCCGCCTTAGATGGTGAGGCGATTTCCTTGTCTAATAGTTTTCTCATTCTATTTTCATATTAAATTAACATTCATTGATTACATACGTGGCATATATTCCACGCGCAACAATAATCTGCCCCTGTTATTGCGTGGAAAAGGGTACGTCGAAGATCCTGGTATGTTTTTTGTTCTATTGAAAAGATGATGAACTATCAACTA
>JANBTT010000253.1:0-12049 GCA_027578915.1 Coemansia sp. RSA 1200 | reverse complement strand
AACAGCAGCTGAAAAGGCCGCAAAGGCAATAAAGAAGGCAGCAGTAACGGCCATGGCGTACATTCATTTCCACCACCATCATTAACTCTAGCACGGCAGCAATATTATGCTCTGTCTAGAGTCTAACCTACTTGACGACAGCAATAAGAGATCGGGCCAACTGTAATGCGCATTTGCATTGCAGTTGGCTTTGCTTTTGTTTTTTTGCCTCGTCTTTGAATGGTTGTTTCAAGTAAATATATTGAATATTATTGAAAATAGCTAAAAGTAACTAACTTCATACATATTGAAACATAAACCATTGAGCTTTAAACATCTGTAAACTGTACAGGGTCTAAAATATGTGATGGTATAAGTATTTTGTTTGCTAAAAGCACAGTAAACGTATCTCACTTCTTTAAAGTTTATTTGTACAGTTTGCGTAAGAATAGAACAGTTTGTAATTGTTTCAAGCGTCTTGGGTAACAGAATACAACCGTTGGTGGTGTTTAAAAGACAGGTAGTCAGAGTTCTGTGATAGCTTTAAATCAATGTCCACCGTGCTAAGGCCAACAAAAAAATTACGAAATGTTGTATGCTCATTATCGCTGCTGTTGGTAACATTTAAAGATTGTTTAACGAGTATTACAACCTATTCTCACATGTAAACACGTTTGTACAGTGTAATGTTTTCTGAGCTGTCCTTTTTTACTCTATCTTGTTCGAAACATGCAGCACATTTAGCTCTTTCCAGCCACAAGCAAGGCTTGAACTACATCTTATTCAATGGAAAGATTCTTGCAAGCGGTGGCGTGTATTTGCAAATACGCATTGGTGTGCATGCCAAAGTATACGCTCCGATCCACAAACATTAAAATAGCTGTCTCGGCATAATAATAGCATAATTTCTCTCTCATTTTATACTTTCATAATACCGGAGATGCACAGATAAATACGCGTTGTTATTTCTGGAGTTTAACAAAATCCACGCTTATTCCTATGCTTCCCTGAATCACTTTACGAATTCCAGACTTGATATACATATTTCTTTACTTCTCTCGCCAAAATGGAGGCTGTTTATGTTTTGACTTCTAACTCCGTGTTGATCACAAGTGTTGTTGGTGTGTTGCTAGGATGCATGTTACTAGTGCTCTTGTATCTAGCAATAGTTGGTATGTAGCTTTTCAGACTGCTGATAAGAAAAAAAGCAAACGCTCTGGAAAATAACCTTAACAACATGTTACGAAACCCGTCTAACCCCAATATCGATAAAAAAATATTAACCATAGTAGTTTACAACCGTCAATCGACAAACGAGCTTTAAACTAGACATTCCTGCTGCTAATCGCATACTGCTTGCTAATCGATTATATGATGTGGTGTGCATACAAGAACAAAAAAGAAAGAAAGAATTGAAATAAAATAATCGTTACATGCAAATACAATTCAAAGTCCCGCACTTAACTTTAAATAAAAGTTAAGCACAACCGCGCTGATTAGCACAACAACAAGAACTGTCGGTCCAACACGATCGTCGTAAGGACCAGCTTCACGGCGACGGATGCGCTCAGCACGCCACTGGAACAACATCAGCGCATACACCATAACAAACATCGCAATCACAGTGAATGCTGCGCCAGCGATCTTGCCTGTGCGGTCGCCAAAGTTGAGCAGTCCGAGTGCCAGCGATCCAAGCACAATCGCAAAGTTGAGCCATGACAGAAACGTTCGCTCGTTGGCAAAGAAGACCTTGGGTTCCACACGCACTGGCACGGCTATGCGCTTGATTTGGCTGTTTTCGCGTGAAGCGCATGGTATATTGCTGTTTGGCGTTACCTGGCTAGCAAGAGTGCTTTCTTCAGACCGTCTAAAGGGATTAAAGATCTGCAACCATGATTGCGACTTCTTTCCCTTCCCTTGAGAGTACTGCGTGCCTCGAAGAAGAGAGGTACCTTCATCCGCAGCCCTGTCTACATGTCCTTCATAATTATGCGAATACTGCGTTGCAGCAGAAGTGTCCTCGTTATGACTTGAATGCTCTCCCGGCTCTTCCTCAACAACAACCTCAATATCATTGTCAAACGTATCACTATTCTGTGAGTTCGAGGCGCTCATAGCACGCCCGCCACTGCGTTGACGCACCATATTATCAATATCGATAAAACTTCCTCGAGGACTCGACGACCGGGAAATCCCAACCGACTTTGCAGGCGGCTTACGTATGTCACGATCCATCTGCGAAAACCAAAATGGAAACACATCCACGCGGTCTTCAAGGAGCACAGATGTGCCATGGATAAACTTGCTGAACTTTGGGACTGCTTCCACAAGATGGCTGTCTATGAGATCAACAACCCACTGAGGAGGTTCTACACCAGACTGGGTTTGCAGCTTGACCTCCAGGATTGCGTATGGAAAGCGGCACACATCCTTTTCAGGAAGCTGTGGAAACGGATAGTCAATCCCAATGTCTGTTCGACGCCAGTTCTCACCTGCGCGCTGCTTGCCATCAAACGAGTCCTCGCGCACCATAGTCAGCTCTGTATCCAGAGAGATTCTGACACGAGCATCGCCAGGGATCTGAAAGGCGGTGCGATTGTAAAAAGACCTTACCACTGGCTCCAAGTGTTTTGTGCGCACACTATCCAGAACACCATTAGCAAGCGCCTCCATCTCCCTGAGATCATCCTCGCTCTTCTTTCCTTCCTCACGCAGACGCTCAATTTTCGAATCAAGTGTGTACTTGCCTGCAAGATAGTCGTTTACGTGCTTCTCTTTGATCGAAAATCGCTCCTTGACGCTCTTTTCGCCGGTCCAGTCCTCATGATGAGTCTTGCGTTCGACAAAAATGTCATTATTGTCCATATCGCCGTACCAGCGCAGGCGGATGGCTTCGGCTCCCTCGCTCTTTTCTATGCGGCCCTCGTACAGATCAAGCTTTTCGTTATCAAAGTATATACTGGTGATTGCGGGATTGGGCGGCTTGTCCGAGCCTTTGGTGCGGTAGATAAGGACGGGCAGATACTTTAGAATGTAGAGCTTGAGCTCCATGACGTTCTCCGGATGAACCCAGTATTTTGTGGTCTGGCGAACAAAGTTCTGGCCATTTCCAGACTGCGGATCCTTTCCCTGATCAATGTCAATTCCGCCGTTACGCACAATGTTGTACAGACGCGACAGCTCCAGCAAGAGCTCATCAAAGTTCTCCTTGAAGAAGGGCCTGCTGTTTAGGTGCTGGTTAAACACGTGCTTCAACACAAAGGGCGCGTTTTTGTCATGCTTTTTGACAATCTTTATAAACGCGGTAAAGTTGAGGCGAGTGAACTTTGCCAGCTCGTACACCTCGCCAATGACGGAATCGATCTCCCTCTCAATCACCTTGAGCTGCTCACGCTTTGCATTGTCCGTTGCCTTGTTGGCAGTGATAAGCCCAACCTGCTTTTCGCAGTATTCTATGCGTCGCTTCATCTCGGCGCTTTTTGTCTGCTGGAAGTTGTTGACCTTGTCGAGCTCCCCATCCAAAAGCTTCACAAACTCGGCCTCATCGTCAGCAGTGTAGCCCTTTTCAACGCCCTCATACATAAAATTCTTGAGGCCCGAGTAGTCGACATAGTAAAATTTCCAGTCTGGAAAAAGCGCATCGCGGAGCTGTTGGCCAAACTTCATGGCTACTTGTCCCCTTTTCAGAATAAGAATAAGAATAAGGTACCTAATGTACTATAATATATATAAAAATGGAAGCGCGATAGAAAAAGGGCTTTAAAGGATACTTTTGATTAGTAAGGAGGGGCAGAATACAATGTAGTATGTGTTTTGTAATGATGGTCTGATGGCTGGCGCTAAAGAACAAAAGGGATCAACTTGGAAGACGCTATGACAATGTTTGTAGACCAAACCCAAGAGCCGGCAGGCCCACCTTTATATAGAAAATTGCGTCTGCAATACATACAGGCATTGGCAGAAGCAGATCGAGTGGGAAAAAAAGGAGCATGCATCATCATCAAT
Source organism: Coemansia sp. RSA 1200 (assembly GCA_027578915.1). Classification (NCBI taxonomy): domain Eukaryota; kingdom Fungi; phylum Kickxellomycota; class Kickxellomycetes; order Kickxellales; family Kickxellaceae; genus Coemansia; species Coemansia sp. RSA 1200. Next base: position 8,065 of record JANBTT010000253.1, on the reverse strand, counting down.
GCGGTTGGCCTTTTTTTCATTCCAGCTGGGTTGGGGGAGGGAAAAAAGCAAAGTTTTGGTGGAAACAGAGCCAAACAGAAAAGAGGATTGTGATATGAGACAGGAAAAGAAGGGATGAGAAGAAGCTCTAGACAATGCATGCGATGGTATAAATTCTGCTGCCGCAATAGAACAATGCACAGCATGCGAAATCATATCATACGCTATGTCTGTACGTGTCTGTGTGCGCTTTCTTTTCATTTCATCTCATTTCTCCGCCAAAATATACGCTTTATGTGAAAGTAGCCGATGCGTCCAAGAATTGCTTGCTGTGATAACATTAGCTGCTGAATTTCCCTTTGCCCAAGGAACAAAAAAAAGGATAAGCAGCGCCAGCAGGGATCTATCATTAGCTAAATGCCATGGAAAAAAAGTGGCACTGACGAAATTCGAAATGGAATGAGGGAGTCTTTTGCTTAGCTTTCTCTGCCGAATCCCCACGCTATTTCGCTACAATTGCAAATAGGAGCGTGGTCGATAAAGACGTAGAGTAGACCCAGGGTCAGAAACAGCCACCTTTTGTTTGGATGGGCTTGCTATTGAGAAGGTGTGACCACAAGGGCTTTTCTATTCTACTGCTGTGCTATCGCCATCGAACCACGCATCCTCCCTGTATGATCTATATGCCCTTCTATCCGCTCATGATACCGTTGCCAAGGATTGTTTCAGGCTTATTATAAACACTTGCAGTGCTAGGCGGGCTGTGTGCTATTGCTGGCACGGATGCAGTTAATAGCAAGGAAAATATATATCGGCTGCTGCTCTAGCACAAAAGCAGTCAGTAGACAAACTTTGGACACGGGTGAAAGAGGGAGGCAACTTGGCACATGAGGAGGAGTGTCATGGATGTCTGGAACAGAGCCACAGAACATCAGACAACAAGGAACGAGGGCTGATTTATGCAGCCAACGCACATACACAACAGAGACAATAAAAGTAAAATCGATTAGAACCTACCTACCTGTAGTATATATTTGTCAAAGAAGGGAAAAGGAGAGAGCTGTGCGGGTTTTGCGTGGCTAGACACAAGAGAAATAGTGGACGGCCACGAGTTTTGTTATACAAAGGTCGATTTCCCCTTTCTTTATATCAGAATGAACAAAGGTCTGGCTAGCCAGCAATGCTGAAAAAAGATGCTTCCTTTTACAACGGCTGTGTCCGGAAAGTGTGCTCAAAGTGGTTGAAATCCCAAACCAAAAAAGCGAGCAATTAATAAAAGGCAAAAAAACAAGTCTGCCAAGATTCCTCAGGACTGATAATTAGGACGACGTGCTGCAAACGGCATGAATTTTAAAGGTTGATTGATCCATCCGAGCTGCACACGCACAATGATAAACCCAAACTTGTTGCAAGCGATGCAAAAGCGGAAACGGTCCAGCAAAATTGGGCTCTTTCAATTAAGAGTGCTTGCAGCTGGCAAGTAAATTTCACACATATATGTTGATAAATCGCCCTTGCATCAAGCAGCGTCCGATCGTGGATAGCCTGTAGCTGACACCACGAGTTGCGGAAAGAGCTGCTCATTGGTTCCCGATCTTTCAAGGTGGCGCAATGTATTGTTGGATGCATTGGGAAAGAGATTTACATGGCTGGCTCCATTTATGGCTGGTGTTTGAGCGCAATGTCCTGCTTCAGTGAATCAGATACGGAGAGGAAAAATCCAGCTCTAAGAAAGCAAACACGGGCGATGGAAGAAATACAAGAATGGTTCTGGTAGACAGAACGCAGTCGTGCCTTCCATGCCTCCTTGTGAAATGCGATGGCGATAAACAAAGCGTCTTCTATAAGGTACAGCCTATTGATGGACAACGGCCAACCCTGATCGCACCAGATCTCAAAAATAAAAAATTAATTTCTCCCCTCCTCCGCTTTACAATAATTGCCTTGGCAAAAGAGGATTGATGCTGGGTGCTTTTTTGCTTGTTCTTTACAACTTTTTTACAAGTATTTTATGTATTGACTAGCACTTTCTTTCTTTTCGCACTTTTTTTTAGCAATGGCACAGACGTCAGACACCACCACCAACGCCAAAGAAGTTGATTTTAAACTCCTTCGGCCAAAAAACTACTTTGCGAATGAGCGCACATTTGTCAACTGGCTCCAGCTCGCAGTCACCATGGGTGGGCTGGGGCTGGCGCTTCTGAACTTTGGCGGCAGTGGGATCCGTGTGCGGATATCAGCCTTCGTATTCGAGACCGGTGCGCTGGCACTGATTGTCTACGCGTACGCTACATTCTGGAGAAGGGCACAGAGACTCCGGCGGGGCGACCGCGGGACCTGGGACGATCGCTTCGTGCCTGTTGTCGTGGTTATTTTCTTCATCTTTGCAACCGCAATAAACTTTGGGCTAACCTTCCACAAGAAGGAGTATATTCCGCCGCTAAACAGCCTTATGGCAACGACAATGTCGTGGGGCCGGATCCAATGGCGGGCATAGCCTTTTTCTCATTCTCTTTTTTTCTCCTTTGAGCACAGAGCCTTTCTTCATGGACACTTATTTTACTGAATTATTTGCATTAAACTTTACTAAATCAAAGCCTCTCTTAAGCTCCATGAGCCTGTTCCAGCGCAGTAGACACTTATGATATCAGCCACCATTGTGTGTGATGCACCTGGCACGAGGTCTGCATTCCGCACCAGAGCTGGAAAAGCGACCTTCTTGCAAGCCAAAGGCAGAATGGTGCCTGAAATGGGGCAGAGTGAAACGTATAGCAACAGATGTTCTGGCCAAAATATGCGATAAAAACTCCCTTCCTTGGCACAACATCTAGAAAAATGGGCCGAGTCAGTATAGAAGCTTTTCTCCACTAGCCTTTTGAGCCAAGAGGATCAGGGAATGGATAGAAAAGTTTTAGGGCTTTTTTTTTCTTCATCGCTGATGAAAAGTGTTGTGGATAAAAGGGGGTTGCCAAAAGAGCTCTACTGCATTTCATCCCTGCTTTTTGATGGTAATTTGTTTTTTTTATTCTTGCAAGTTTTCCTTTTGCTTTCTTTTTCTCCTAGACATTGACAGGAAACCTATCTCTGGGGGGTCTCGTCGTTTCACCAGCCTACATATCTATTCTTAGCCACCGGACATCATTCTGCTGACGCCGAACCATGAACGCCGATGCAAGTGTTATCGCTGTGCAGGGCCACAGCCAGGACCACAGCCAGGCCCATGGAAAAGCCCAGGAAGGATACGGCAGTGTGCCGTTCACCACCCGCCATGACCAGCCGGGAAAACGCATAGCCGTGCCAGTGCGTGTGGAACCCAAGGTCTTCTTTGCCAACGAGCGAACGTTTCTGTCATGGCTCAACTTTGCGATTGTGCTTGGATCGCTGGCACTCGGACTGCTCAACTTTGGCGACCGCACAGGCAAGATCGCTGGCGCAGCATTCACTGTGATTGCGATGTTTGTTATGGTGTATGCGCTGATGTTGTTCCAGTGGCGTGCTGAGCGCATCCGTCAGCGCGATGCCGGTCCTTACGATGATCGCCGCGGCCCCACTGTTCTGGTCGCCGTGTTGATCTGCGCGATCCTTATCAATTTCTATTTGCGCTTTGTGAACCTCTAGTCTGCAATTCGCACATGTTTTTTTGCTCTTGTGAGGACGGGCTTTTTTCTTTTCTTTTCTGTGTTGTATTATTACCGTTGAATAAAAGAGGTGCTGAAGGTACTCCTTAGGTTCGGCTCCGGAATGTTGATTAGTGTCAAAATTTGCGGAACTGGCACTCTTCTTTGTTGAAAAAGCAAGAGCACAATACCCGTACAAACGCACCGAGTGCTTCTCAGGATGGCCGATACGCCACTCGGTTGCTGTTAGAAAGCAAACATGCAGCGCAGAGGACGCCATTTCTGATGCGGACAATGCGCTGGAAGAGCTGTTCTCAAAACAGTGGGAAAAAGAGGCCGCTTACCGTTGTTCATGAACAAGCGCAGCACAAGCGACACTTTTATGGTTTGGAATGAGGGCTTTTTCCTTCTGTCAACAACATCCTTCATGGCTTTAGGCTGCGTGTCTTTCCATTCTGGGAGAGACATGCACATCAATTTTCTATTTCGACAGACAATTTCGCTGGACTTCATTAACTTCAATATATTTTTTGCTTCCATAGAGTGAGGGCTGACAAGGCAAGACAGGACGGGACAGAAGGAGGAGCAAATGGCCAGGATTATCACCAAGTCTCACTATTCATTTTGTTCTCTTTCTTCTTTTCCTTGCCATGTCTTTTTGCATGACACTATCGCCCAGCAACGTTCTATCTTCTCTCCCTTCTCTCCCTTCTTTTTCCTCTCTAGATATCCACTGTTCTGTTCTGCTCTGTTCTGTTGTCTCTTATATATATATATAAATCCGTCTTATTTCACGGCACTGTATATACTTCAATGTCCTTGCTCATAGCTGTCCGCCAGTCGTAATAGACAAGCACCGCTTCTTTCTCTGGGCCGATTATATCCTCTCGTCGTCTACGCGCATTATACCTAGCGGCAGAACGACTGCAATCAACATCCGTCAACGAGATGACGCATTCCATCCATCCTACCGAACCGTCTGATTCTTTTAAAGTACCTGAGCCTGTCTTTGCCGAGTGGGGCTACTACAACATCGACTACCGACATCTGGCTTGCATTTCTCTCGATGACCCATGTATGTGCTGCCAAAGCGTGTCTGGAACACAGCAGAGCAGCACACCGCCGGTCTGCGTCTCCTGCGACGACATGTCGTTTGCTTGTCGGCGAGAGCTTGAAAAGGTAAGCCATTTCCATCCAACAGGATCATGAACAATGTGATGGTGGTGGGTGGTATTTGCTTTGCACACACCGTGGTGACCTCTACTGCTATTGGCGCGGAAGAACCGCCCACATTTAAGGAAACAAGGAAAATCCAATTTATCTCTGTCGCTTAAAACAAACGTGCTTCGCCACATGACACAAAAATGACTTTTTTTTTCTTACTATGGCACCTTTTAGGTAAGCACCTTTTTGCACATGAAAGGCAATGAGCTTGAACACAATATCCGGGCATGCGAGCACTATGTCCAGAGCATGACGTCACTTGAGCTCGGCGAGCAGCTTGTTGGTCTTGGCCAGACAGAAGAGACCGTTGGGGCCGCAATGAGCCATATTCTCGCGCTGGCCCGTTTCCGACGGTCCAACTTTACAGCGCTCTGGCGCCAGCTGGACAGGCTACAGACGCATTGCCCGTGGCACTATGGCGAAATGCTTGATCACCTGGCTCTGTCGCCATTGTTCACCGAGTCCTCGCTAGAATCACAGCAGCTGTTCCGCGCATCCCAAATATATTCCGCAATACAATCTTCATATACCGCGCCGGTCGCGCAAACGGATACGTACCAATGGCATCAACAAGATCAGCAACAACAACAGCAGCAGCAGCAACAGCAGCAGCAGCAACAGCAGCAACAGCACTCCCAAGGCTCCTTCCCCGGTCTGCATGTATTGCGCGGATGGATAGATCATGCGTGCGTGGGAAAGGTACACAGCTTGCTGAGCTCACGTCTTTCTGCAAACTGTAACAATCTGGGTGCAAAATCGCCTTCCACTGTGGTCGGCTCAAGTGAGCATGGCCAAATGGACCCGGGAAAGTTCACGCCACCAATGTCGCAAAGGATACATAAATCATCGTCATCATCAACATCATCATCACTCTTATCAAACTCATCGCTATCCAATACCATACGGGCTCAAAGCAAGCGTGTATTCACGGTATATCTCGACAACCCAAAGACATTGCAGAAATACCATTCAGGACTAACAGCAGAGGCATCCACCCGCGATTTGGTCTCGCTTTCGTGGCTGGCGGATGACAAAGATCAAAACATATATATCAGCAACGGCTCATTTATCGGACCCTGGTTTGCTGGTGGCTATACCTCTTCGACAGCCATGCTCAAGCCAGACCAGGCTCTGCCATTTCTGCATGGCGAGTTCAACCTAAACAAGCTTGAACCACCAGAGGCACCGCCACCTCAGCTATTACTGCCAGATATGCGGAAGTATCAAATGGATGGCATGCAATATAGTAGCAAGCCTTCAGAAAACGATGCCGCATCTCGCTCAATGAGACGGGATCAGTTGCGCAAGGCCCAAAAGATTCAAAAGAAAATCATTATGGAGAGTTTGTCTCCTTTGATGCTGGTTGCAGAGGAGCGCATTGTATATACGGATCCGAGTGATCCCGAATCGATAACCGTGGTCTTGCGACGTAATGTAGGCTTTCGCTACAAGGACAACATGGCTGACTATACACTCCAGGACGATGGCGCTAGAAGGTCATCCTGGCTGGCAAATGTTATTGACGGGAAGCCGGTGTCAGACGCAGAAGACGAAGAGCTAGTCGGCGACTTGCCATTCGACATAATTGAAATACACTTGGATAACAAACCAATGCCCGCATGGCTCTCGCAGTTGTTCTTTGATAGCACAATGGCTCGTCCAGTTCTCGATTTCGATGCCTATATCCACGGAATAGCAACGCTGCGTACACGCAGCGTCAGTGACCTTCCATACTGGATGGTTGACTACAGCCGTGGCAGCCTTGGAAACCCGTCCGACCACTCAATTGTCGACATGTCAGCAACGCTTTCCCCAGAACAGCAGCCAGCAATGCCTTGCTCTTGCGAAACAACACATCTTTTGCATCGCCAGTCAACCTCAGGACGCCGTGAAAGGACAATGTCCTACACCAGGCATGCCGACAACTCAAGCAGAATGCGCTCCTGCATGTCCATTGCGCTGTTGATTGCTGTCACACTAAGCATTCCATTTGCTATATGGCCGCACCACAAACAGGTAATAAACATACTCTTTGAGGTGAGCGATCTGGTTGCTCAGTGGATTGCCAGGCTGCTTGACTTTCGCTAAGCACATATTTTTGTTGCCATGAAGGGTTTCTATCTATCATTTATCATCGCAGACTTTTTAACATTCCTTGGCAGCATGGATATTATTTAATTAAAAAAACGACCACAATGGACCAGCCCATACGCACCACAGCAAATGAGTTGATGGCCAAATACAGTCGAACTTCTCTGAAAGCATCATCTCTTAGTGCATATCTATAACAGCTCAGAATTCTCCTGTCCCAATGTTGAATACACACAAAAGTCTCTGTAACCCCCTATCCACTAAAGCATAGGAATATCTAGTCCGCCCACGCTTAAAGCTTCGTCTGTAAAAGCGTAATTTATTGCCGGCCAATCATTTTCTACGTGAAACACATGCTATTTAGGTGGAAACGTTGACCTTGCCGGTGCCGAAGAAAAACATTTTGCCACCATTATTATCATATTTATTAACAGCAAATAATAAAAAATTATCTTCCCTTATGCCTCCAACTGTGATAATTTAGACTATTTTAATGGGTATAAATACGATTTATGCTGTAGCGCATAGGCTCATTAGGCTCATCCGACTGTGTCTAACTTATCAACAATACAATAAACTGCCTTTCTATCTTTGTTTCATGGATAACATCCTTTTTGACACACTCGGGTAAACTGGTAGCAGCCATGTTTTACGATATACAAACAACGCACCAAGTAAAAATAATATACTGTTTATTCACCTACGTAGGCACAGTAAATGATTGAAGAAAAACATTAGAATGAAACCCAGTTAAAGTGTTTTGGGGGTTTTATGTCCATCAATCACATCGCTATATAAACTAAATTATGCCAAAATCATGTTTTCATCTCCATTAATCTATGCAACATACATTTATGCAATAACAAATGTCAATGTCAGCAGCATTAATATTAGAAATTTAGAGTATATTATTTGGAAAAAAACCTATTTATCATTATTACTTTTCTATGACAAAATCATACATTCATGAACATAACAAAATGCTCTGATATCGCCATGTGAACTAACAAATGCATTATTCTGAAATCATGTTTTCATCTGCTTTAATCTATGCAATATATATTTATGCAATGTTTCATCTACAACATTTAATGAAAACCTCTTATTAATATATTTTATCTTGTATCAATGTTTAATGTTTGTAAACCTGGATG
>JANBTT010000252.1:0-12540 GCA_027578915.1 Coemansia sp. RSA 1200 | reverse complement strand
AATACGGAATTATATGAGTACGATCAAATGTTAACCTTCCGCCCAAACATTAACATTGTCGTACGTCATCATAACAAAAATGCTCTAAAAGAATATGCAATGGTGGCGGTTTAGGCCGTCTGCGCTAAATGATTGCTTCCGAGTGAAGAGTATGAAGAGCAGCAGTGGTAAACTACGCCATTGTGCTATTACGACGACAAGACAAGTTAAACATTTTATGCCAGAGGCAGGTTGGCGCTATCAGTATGATTCCAATCGGCAGAAAGCTGGAGCTCTATTTTTTTTCCAAAAAAAGTTGATTTATTATCAATCGGGTATGCTGAGTCTACATCCAGAACCCCAACTTTCTGCCAATTGGAATCGTACTAATAAACTAAAGGTTTATGAAAAGGAAACGCAATGATGGCAGTTTGGACCGCCTGCGTTGAAGATGCGTTCTCGGAGAGACTGTAGAACAATGTGTTGAAAAGTAGGACAATGGTCAACTTGTCCGGTTGACTGGCTCCGCCTGGTTCAAACTGGAACCAGGAGTTCATTCATTTTTCAAGAGGCGCATGCATATATATTTTTACGGCAATCTGAGGTGCACAAAATCAGCAAGCGCTGCACTGTTGTGTGAAAACCCGCAAGACAGAAGCAGAAGAAGTATATCTCAACAGCAAAAACACAGGCGTTTAATATGTACTGGAGTAATTATAAGCTTTTTTTACGGTTTTGACCAATTTTATTAATTTTTAAATAGTAATAACATTGTATACCAACGAATCAAAAGAAAAGGAAACAAACAGATGGATTATTATAACTGCCATGCCTATAATGGGTGGACAGTCGAAAAGAATATATTACAGCCGAAACTAGACAGTTCTGGGTTGAATGTTTAGTGAATAAAGACCAATGATGCCTGGTGAGCACTAGCATCTACGCTAATATGCACAAAAACAGCACCGATATACAAAGCAAACGCACCGCACTCCATGATCCGAATTAAGCACAGAACCTTGCTAAATGTTATTTGCATGTGCATCCGCTGAAATGATTTTTAGCAGAGTGAGAATCGCGCTACCCATCAAACACGACTTTACTTGCTTTTGTATTTATAACCTTTTGAACAAACACACTAATCATCTTGCTGCTATTCAATTCTCATTGGGTTCGTTTTTTACACACAGAGCATAATAATGTCGTCGGCTAGTGCTACAGCGACGGCGGTATTGGCGGCGGCAAAGACTTCCGTGACCGACTCACAGTCGTCAACGCTTGCCACTACAATAAATCCTTTCGACGAAGACACCTTCTTCACAAGCTGGGTCACGCCTGGACTGGTTTCGGGGCTCATCGTCGCTGGCATTTTCGTTGCGCTGGTCTCTGTTGGCGTATCGTGGATGCTTTCAATTCAGACGCCAAAGAACCTGCCCTCTGCAACATCGGTTTCGAAACAGAAGAAGGTTCAATAATAAAACCCTCGCTGAATACACCCAGTACTTTTTTCTTTTTTCTCATTTTTTCGGTTCGTGCTGGTCTTTTCATTAAAAACTACCATCCCCTCCTAAAGATTTTCTTTTCCTTTTTCCTTTACTTTTTTCAGCCGAATGATTTGAATTGCTTTTGAATTGTTTATCCGTTTGTACATTTTCTTCTTCTCGGCATGTCCTCGTTGTACAGACACGCCTTATTGCGAAGCACGGGAGCTGCGCGCACTCTCGGTCGCATTGATAGCCGCAAGTGTATGCCTTGTCGTAGGGTTTACAGCAGTAGTAGCAACGGCAGCAATGACAGCAACGGCAAGGAGAAAAGCACTACTGGATGGTACTGGATTCCAGTTGGCGCAGGCATCGGCGTTATTGGGGTCCAACGTCTGATCCACATCGAGTCTGATATCTCCAAAGACAACAAGCGCGACGGTCGCCAGATTGACGGCGTAGCAGTGTCTGGCCCTTGGCAACTACACGTGCTTTCGACTCTTCCTCTGAAAGCAATTTCTCGGCTGTTTGGGTCGTTCAATGAAATAGAGATCCCCAGGATGCTGCGTGGCCCGCTATTGCGCCTGTACGCGTGGATATTCGGCTGCAATATCGAGGAGATGAAGGATTCCGATCTGACGCATTATCCGAACCTAGCAACCTTTTTCTACAGAGAGCTGAAGGATGGCGCACGCCCCGTCGATGTGGATGAGAAGTCTATAGTTGTTTCTCCGTCGGACGGAAAGATCCTCCACTTCGGCATTGTTGAGCAACGCGAGGTCGAGCAGGTGAAGGGCCTGACATACAGTCTTGATGCATTTTTCGGAAAGGCCGACGACGAATATACTGCAGCAGATGGATCCGAGGGCTCTGGCCAGGATCGCATTGCAGACTCTACCATCAACGATGCCCAAAACTCCCATTCGCACAACGCAGCCGCCGAGGACGAGTTTGCAGTGGTCAACGGAATCCCATACACTCTTGACTCGATGATTGGGTCAAGCGACGTAATGCAACCGGCCTTGCGGTCCCTTGGCCACCAGCTCCGCGAAGACGAGCGTCTGTATTTCTGCGTCATTTACTTGGCCCCCGGCGACTACCATCGGTTCCATTCGCCTGCCAACTGGGTAGTTGAGGCACGTCGCCACTTTGCTGGCGAGTTGTATTCGGTTTCCCCATACATTGCACGCACTATTCAGAACCTGTTTGTTCTGAACGAAAGAGTGGCTCTGCTGGGACGCTGGAAACACGGATTCATGTCCATGACCGCCGTTGGTGCCACCAATGTGGGCTCCGTCGTGGTGAACTTTGACAGCATGCTACGCACTAATTTGCGCGAGGCCAAGCTTTTGCCCGGCGAGTTCTCCCAGCTCAGCTACGCTTCCTTTAGTCCGCGGCTTGGAGGCGTTCCATTGCGCAAGGGCCAGGAAGTAGGCGGCTTCCGTCTTGGATCCACTGTTGTGCTTGTCTTTTCGGCTCCAAAGTCATTCCAGTTCAACGTGCTGCCAGATCAGAGGGTTAACATGGGTCAGGCTCTTGGTCATCTTGCAGAGTAGTACAAAACACCCTATTATGCGGTCTTTCGTTGTAGAAACCGTCAAGGAAATAAAGGGGTTGGATGTTTTTGAGAGAGAATCGATCAACCATAACCGTTAATAAAAAATTTAGATTTTCGCTAGAATCCTCGAGTGTTTTACTCATCTGCTCTGTAAATTAAACCTTCGATCTCTGCTCCGCTTCACCAGTGTGTTTTATTCTCCTTTCCTTTCATCCAATTGATGGTCCATGGACAACGCTGGCAATATCAAAGACAGACAACTCGGTAACGAAGATGATGCTGGTGGTATCGCCCAGCTTGTTGATGGATTTGGCGATGCTGGCTACCGGCTGTTTCAGGCGCTATCGGGAAAATATTGTACGCAGCTGCCGGAGGAGTTAATGATCCACAGCATCGTTCTTTCAGGACGCTCTGGGGTCGGGAAATCCCTGTTGCTTACAAAGCTTGCAAGGCATTTCAACTGCACTGTAGTCAAAGTACACATAGGAAGGCTCATAGCTACCGGGAACCAGCATTTTTCGCTAAAGCACAGGTTGGACAGTGTGCCCAAGGACAAGCGCGTTCTTGTTTGGCTCAAGGATGTTGAGCTTTTCCGCGGACTATACGCTGGCGTGGTGGAATCGTTTATCAAGGACATAAAGAGTCTCCCTCTATGTGTTCTGGCAATGACTACACGCCATCCAAACCGTATTCTAGAGCCAATTAGGGTTATTTGTGACGACCACATTCGCTTGCTACCGCCTAGCAAAGACGAACGGCTCCACTTGTGCCAGTGGTTTACGCAAGACAAACTGCCGTATCAGACGATTGTTGACACAGTGGAGGTAACACATGGCAAAACAGCAGCAGAGATATTTGCGGTGCTGCTGGATCTTCTTAAATCCAAAGCTGTTCATCAAGAAGATGCCGTTCAAAGCGATTCATCGGCCCTGCTGCACACCAAAGTGACTTGGAAGGACATTGGTGGTCTGGAGGATGTCATCAAGGAACTCCACGAGTGCGTTGTCTGGCCTGTTATGAACAGAGAAAGGTTTTTGAGGCTCGGAATTAAGCCGACACGGGGGATCCTGCTCTATGGGCCCCCAGGAACCGGAAAAACAATGCTAGCAAAGGCAATTGCTACTGAGGTCTCGGCGAACTTTATCTCTGTAGCAATTCCAGACTTGATAAAGGGCGAGTTTGGCGAGTCTGAAAAAGCGCTGGCTGCAATATTTGAAAACGCAAAGCGAAGCCCAAGCATACTGTTTCTTGACGAGATAGAAGCTATATTTGGCTCGCGTGAGCATGCTGGACAGCTGGGTAAAAAACTGATTTCGCAGCTTTTTCTGGAAATGGACAACATACCGAACGACTGCAGGCTCGTGATCTTGGCCGCAACCAACGCGCCAGACTTGATTGACGACTCGATCCAGCGGCCTGGACGGCTGGACAAAAGAATATTTATCCCGCCGCCTTCAGCAGATGGAAGACTTGATATTCTGAAACGGAGTGTACGCCATCTCTCTATCGAAGACGGTGACTGTGTTTTGCCGGATATGGCAAGGCATCAGATGAGTGGTGCAGAGATCAAGCTTCTCATCCGCGGTGCATGCTATGTTGCAATACGAGATGGCAGGGAATGCCTCAAAAGAAGTGATTTCGAGACCGCTCTTTCGGAGAATAAGCGCGTATCTAGCATGTAGCCTTTTTTATCTTATGCATGGAATTGAATAGTAGTTAATAACGATAGTAGCACACTGTTTATTTATTCTCTTGACTCGTGTTTGGATTTGTAAGAAACAACTATAAACCCCCTTTTTGCTACATCTCACCACATTCTGAAATAACAACAGGTAATGTTGGACGGTTGTTAACACCAGTGGGAACATTCTCGATCTTTCGCAGCGTCAAAAGCCCATCAACAAGCTTACCAAAAACAACGTGCTTGCCATCCAGCCAGGGGGTTTCAGCCAGAGTCAGGAAAAACTGGCATCCATTGGAATTTGGTCCACTATTTGCCATCGACAAGTAGCCAGCGCCAGCGTGCTTGCACTCAAAATCCTCGTCTTCGAACTTTTCGCCATATATCGACATACATCCCGTGCCATTTCCTTTCAGAAAATCCCCGCCCTGTGCCATAAACCCAGGGATTACGCGATGGAATGACGAGTTCTTGTACCCCTGTGGGACGCCATTGACTCTGAATTCTCCTGTGCACAGCTGACGAAAGTTCTCTGCGGTTCTGGGCGCTTTATCTGCAAAGAGCTCCATCTTTATGCGTCCGGCATCCTTTCCGCCGATCCTAATATCGAAGAACACAACAGGGTTTGCCATTGTTTCAGCTGGTTATATAATCGTGACAGTGTGGAAATAACTACAATATAAGAACCGGATATTATAATTGTGTTGGATTTTTCCAGACGGTTATTGAAATAGTAAATGTTGGCAACTCAAAGTTACCAAATGTACTGGTGCGCTTATTTTGTGATTAGTATGGGTAAAGGGCCAAACGCATCTCTCGTCAAAGCCAACCTAACAAGTGTCCAGCTCTTTTTGCACGGTTCCAGCATTATTATAGTGCCAAACTACAGATATGCCATCAATAGTTGTATCTTCCTTTCAGTATTATGAAAAAAAAAAACAGTTATAACAGCTACACTCAACACAACCCATAAATATTCATTGATCCTTGATCATGTACATATTCCGCTTAATCTGCCTTGCTCAACTAGTTGAATAGCAAAAGATGACCCAGTGAAGCAAAAACAGCGTATGCCTCTTCTTTTTTGCTGTCAATTCTCTACATTTATTGAATAGCACGTATAAGACTCCTCGTATAATGGATCGTAATGTAAATAGTGACATTGGGCAGGAGAGCGACATTGATGTTATTTTGGAGGACGATGTCTCAGAAGCAAGCTGCAATGCTGACACAGTGGCCGTTGAGGAGGGATCCAAGGAAAACGACGGGCCAACTGGACCTAATGATGCGACGAAAAAAGATGACAAAGGAAAAGATAGCAGCGGCAAAAAGTCAGGGCAGGCAGACGATGAGCCCAGCACACCCTATCTCCCGCGCCTCAAAACAAGCGTTATCCAGATGGTCCTGAACATCAATGCCGAGCTCATCAAGCTCTGCAAAGAGTACCAGAACAACAGCCTAATGGACGATCCCCAACTGATGATGTACCAGATGCGCCTGCAGGCGAATCTCGCATATCTGGCCAGCGTTGCTGACCATTACTTAGACCCAACGCGGTCGACACCAGACTTTGGCCCCTTGCCAAAACCCTCTCTTCCGAGCTGCCAGGGCTCTACAATTGCAGCAAAACTAGCACATGCCCGCCAGGTATATGTGATCTATGCCAACGCGTGGGCCGACCAGCAAAAGGAGCTTTCGCGAAGGGCAAAGACCAAGCTTCGCGAGGAAGAAAAGGCTATGTTTGCAAACAAGGACCGCGAGAATCTCCACGAACATGTCGAGCAGCTGCTGAAGAAGGGCCGTGTTGTTTACGGCAAGGCGGGTGACGAGCCAATCGATCCTGAATCATACAAGCCGTTCCCGCCATTCACAATACCCAAAGAAACACAGCTCCCTCCTGGACTGCAAAGATGGGCCTTTGAAGGCAACGTTGCTGTTCCGGATGACAGCATGTAGCAGTATTGAAAGGAAAGATGGTTGCCAAATAAATGCTTGTATTATTAAAAGAATATGAATGACCATGTAGTGCTAAACGCGTATCCAAGAAAAAAAAAAAGAGAAAAATGCCCAGCATTTCTCCTCTGGCTTTACGCAGGAGCTGTCAGCTCGCCAACAGAATAGGCTGGCACACATGGCCACACCCAGAAGGACAGTCGCCCTGCTTCATCTCCTCAAACCACTCTGCCATATGGTCTGCATGCCCGCCATGGCCGCACCCTTGACACCAGATGAAGCGCGCCGCCACCGGTTCCTGACAAACGGCACAAGAGTTCGACTTGCGTTGGCATTCCGTGCATTGGCTTAATCCAACCTCTGGCAGTTGTGCAAGCTGTGCGCCGCACTGGCTGCAATGCATTGTAATCGTGTTGTATTCCAAGATGGGCTCCCGCACACTCTCAAAAGGAGAGGCCAGGAGTATCTCCGTGGCTACCGCGTACTCTCTGTATGAGTCGAGCTGTTCGACATAGGCCCAGAACCACGTCTCAGCTACTTTCCAGTTTGGTAGGTTAATGAAGTTGCGCAAGAGCAGTGCCGCGGTGACTGCCGTCTGCACGTCGCCTATATCAGCATAGTACTGACAAGATTCGACCGCCATCCGCAGCTCCGTCTTGGTTGTTCTCTTTTGGGTCCCAATCTGGAGCTTGGTATCTAGAAGAATGCCAGTCGTACTTTTGCGGTTGTTCAGCGGTGCGTCGTCTTGCTCGGCCGTAATGCCAAGTCCAGGGTTACCGCTGTCCTTCGATGTGGTCGCGGTTTGACCTGCCGCCAAGGTGGAACAGGCGGCATTCTGGAGAGCCAACTTGCGGGTAGACCCATGTGCCAAAGTATCCTTGTTTATTGATACACCACTGCTGGTGCCTTTCAGATATCCGCCTGGACCAGCACTACGAAGCACTGAGATTAAAGAAGAGTCGGTCTGTAGCGTATTGTTGCCGTGGAACGTCTGGTGGCTAATCTTTTGTGAAGGCGTTGTTGGCTCCGACGCAAAGACTAACGACGAGCTGGGGATTGCGGTGTCTGTTGAGCGCAGGAATGGCGAAGGCAGACGACCATTGCGGCCCACGGTCGCCGCTACCTGCTGAAGATTCGTATGCGACATTGACATCTTCTTACGCTCCAGCTTGGAACCTATGCCTAGGCCCCGCATGGACATGGATAAACCCTGTCTGGTCGGCTCAAATTTCTGCAGAGAATTGGCACTGTCCAGGAGACCTTTATCGCTGACCAGCATGGAAGAGCCAAATGTGCGCTGGTGGCGTAGCTGTGCGGAAAAGGCATCAGTCGGATTCTGAGGTACTGCAGACGCGGATTCCAAAGCCGAGAGCTTCGAGTGCGGCTCATCGTCGCTGCTATTCACTTCAGGAAGAGAGTCAACAACCGATTTTGTAGCAAACATGCCCGAGCTCGATCTGCTGGTTGCTGCCGAGTGGCCACCAATCCTCAACACAGCTACTTCTCCGCTCTCTTTTGCAGGTGTATTGACCGCCGATATTTCTACTTGTCCTTTGGAGGAGAATGAAGGAGAAGCAGGGGCGGGAGCGGCGACAGCAGCCGCCTTCTTCTGTCTTCGCAAGCGTCTCTTTGCGCGGTTAGATGATCTGGACCCATGCCTATTCTCCAATCTACGTCCTGCTTTCAAAGGCAGCGCATCTCCAAACGCAGCTGACAAAAGCTGCCAGAACCTCGAAACGCCGGCAAAGCCAACGGCAGCAGCAGCATCGGCGTTCTCCTGGCAGCACTCACGAAAGGCATCCGAGTCGTAGCGATAGCGCTTTGCAAGTTCGCTGATGGCCACCGACTTTATCTCTATCGAGGGATCAAGCTTGTGCTCGTCAACATAGGATTCAGGCAGCCGCGCCTGAAACATTGCCATGTTCATGCCATCCCCAGAACTCCCAGTGCTTTTGCCGCTGTTTGGCGGTCCTCCGGTGGTACTGGCACTGGCACCACGCTCGCTATGGCTGCTATGATGGCTAGAATCAACAGAAGGATGCTGGATCAACCCCAGGGATGGCCCGTGCGGATAAAGCGGCTTTGCCAGCTCAAAGCACCCGTTGTCTAGATAAGTAGACATACCTGTGGCAACAGCAACGTAGGAAGACAGGCTAAAATCTGCGACTGTATTGCCAAGCAGACCACTTGTGTGTATCGAGTCGCCCTCCATGTCGCACTGGATGATGTTGCTGTCGCGACCAACAGACCAAACCAGATCCTCGTCGAACCAAGTAAATCCCGTAATCTTTTCGCTGTGCTTGTCGTGGTAGAAGAGACTGTGGTTGGGATTATGCATATCCCAGACCTGTAAATGGTTTTCGTTGACAAATGCACATGAGCTGATCTGCGTGTCATATCCGGGACGCCATTGGAGCCTGTGTACGTTGGCAAGCGTCTTTATTGTACAGTACGCTGTCCCCGAGTATCTCTTTGATGAAGAGCTTGACTTCATGTCCCAGACTTTGATCAGCGAGTCGGTGCCGCTGCTTGCAATAAACCGGCCATTAGAGTGCCACGCAATGCACTGGCCCGTGCTTGCCGAATGTGCAGAGAACCAGTCCAGAGGTTTGTTAATCTTGCGGATGTCCCAGATGGAAATGCGCCCTTCGTTGCTAATCGCCGCAATCATGTTTGGATCCAAGGGGTTGCAGTCAATGTCATTCGGCGCCAATGACGCCGTTATGCGCAGCCCAGCAGCACGATTCGGCGCACGAATGTCCCACCCTATAATGCTGCCGTCGCTGAAGGCAGAGTAAACAAAGTTTGGGTCGTCCGGCTTGTGTGCTAGACGGTTGACGGGCCGCGAAACCTCATTATATTTGCGCAGCATCGATTCGCTCCAGCGTGTGGGATCCCAGATGCTGACTGTTCCGTCGTTGGACCCAGTGATTATATAGTCAGACGGCCTCCATATTACATCCTTAAAATCAGTTGCCATGCTTCGTCTCCGACCGCTGCTGACATAATTCTGCTGCGAGATCTTGTCTGGGCCCATGTCAAATACAAAAAGCCCTTCACGCCCAGCAACAGCAGCACGTGGCTCGTTGTATGGCCCTGCGGCAATCGCATTCCAGCGCCCAGAGTAATGGAACTTGAGTGTGCGCTTCTTGCCTGAGCGCGGAATGAATGACCAAGGACTGGCTGGCACCCTACCATCCAAAGAATCGTACGGCTTGGCACAAGCGCTATTCAGCTTCAGTGGGTCGCTGCTATATCCTCCAGAATGAATGGAACCGATCTTTCCAGAGTCAGAGCCTGATGCCGCCTTCTTATTTACGCTTAGCATAGTGTCTGAACCAGTTGGGATTATGTGTGAGAGAATAGACGACTCGTCGATATTGATGGGTATGGCCCTTGTGCTTGCAGCGCTTGACCGGCGGTGATGTAAAAGATTTGTGCTCACTACGCTCTCCGATCCCCTTGCCAGTCTTTGTTGCTCTGCACTTGAAGACTCGGTGCGTATAGTAGAGGCGGTGGTCGCAACGCCAGCGGAAGACGATGGATTGCCACTGGCTCCCGATGACGCAGTCGCCATTCGTGCAGTGCGCGGAGTAGTCAAAGACGGCTGAATTCTGGTTCCCGTAATCATGCCAGCTACAGCGGTATCCGTGGCTGGCCGGTCTCCAGGTGGAGTATATAGCCAAGTACCCCGCGCGTGTCTGGCTTGTTGAGCTGCGCTCCGTGACTGTTGTGTTCCTTGGTAAATGTCTCTGCTCGATTCCCTTGTCGTTGGCCGCCCAGACTGCTTCATGCCATTTGTCATATCCCATGGCTCGTCGCTCGGGCTTCTTTCCGTTCGCATGTCATAGACAGACCCCTGACTCTGACGCAGCGACTGTTGTGTCGACTGATTACTCCCAGCCTGCGACATATAGGTCCCTAGAATCTCCTGAGGGCCACTCTGTGATACCACTTCTATACGTTGCTCACCCTCATCAGAAGACCGCAATGCGTGTCCCAGATCAGTTGTGCTCAATCGTGGACGGTTGCCAAACACGCTTTGCGGCGGAGGCGGTCTTATAAGCGCACCCTTGTAGTCGCCAAGCCGAGATTCTCCACCACTGTTGCTGCGTTTTGTTTTACTGGTCGCGTTTTCCTGATGCAGCTCTGCAGACGTTGCACCCGTCACGCCGTCACCATTAGAGTTAATTCTGCCGCTTCCTTCAGGTGAAAATTGGCTTGCACTGCTGCTCTTCACACTGCTTGCCGCAGATGTCTCTTTGTACAGTATTTTCGAAAGCTGGCCTCTCGGAACGGTGGTCGTTTGCTCTACAGAGTGAATGGACGACTGCGGACTGTGTTTTATCTCGACTGTTCGCACAGTGCTACCCGAGGATGCGCTGTCCGTTTTTATCGGCCGAAAAGGACGAGATTCTAGAACATTGATCTGCTCCTTGTCTTCATGACGCGCAAACGTTGTGTTGTTCGTCGAAATACTAAAATGGGGTGTTGCTGCTGATAACGAAGGTTGGATATCTGGCGCCAGCGGTTGACCACTATCGTTTGCAGACCCGCGAGCACCGGTTGGGCTTAGTTTCCTGGCCCCAAGATGTTCGGGATCCAGCGTCCGACCACGTCGTCGATGAGCTGCGGACACACCTGCATCAGAAGCAGCGTTTCTCGGCACTGTAGCAGTCCGAAACGCGCCAACCTCTGCTATGTTACGACTGCTGTTTTCAGGAACGGCTCCAGCAGACATCGACCCAATATTCGAAGAAGAAACATCATCCGCTGACAATATCTGACCATACTGATCTTTGAATGAAACAAGCCCACCTTGACTTGAGCTTTGCGCGACGCTGAGTCCCTGGCGATTGGCATTCTGTCGATGGTGTGCGTTCCGCACAAATATGCCTCCAGCCCCACGCCCTCTTCCACGCCATGGCGATGCTGTGCGGCTACGTGGCCGCTGCAGGTTCATTTGCTGGGAAGCGTTGTGTTCGGCGTCTGTCGGAGACTCGCCAAGCTGGCGGTGTCTCTGTTCTATAACTGTGCCTGCAGATATGGGCGATTTGATGTCATCGCTAACCGGTACGGCCTTGTCGAGTGGTACTTCTGGCTTTGAAGAGACGTTATAAGCAGCGTGCCCGCCTGTTTCGACTAACGACATACGCGCTTTTGTTTGTTTAGATTTTGAAGTAGACGCAACGGCAGGCGCATTGTCCTCTGCGGCGGAGCTGTCTGGCAGCTCTGGGAGCGGCTCCAACGCAGGCTTCCCACTAGAGTTTATCTTCTTGTTGGCCTTTCCTGCATTCCGGCGACTACCGGAGCCGGAAGCCCTCTGTTGTGACATTAAGTTGAGAAAGTAGCCGAAATCGTGTTAATGTTTATAAATGTTGTATGCCGTGTCAACAGTGCTCAGGTGTTGTGCTCAGAACATGAATTAAAAAAGTAATAAAGTGCGAAGATATCGAAATTAGTGTGTTTTGGAAAAAGGAAGAGGGGAATTTAGTGGACGTGATAAAAGCTTTAATGAAGTGAAGTGAAATGGGATGCCAACAGTAAACAGAAGTGGGAAAAGGGCAAAGAAGGAAAAGAGAAGCGAGGAAATGAAAAGAAAAATCTGTGGATGTACATGACCTTTGCGTGGACTATTTTCTGGCATCATGTCAACAGCTTTGAGCACACGCTTGAGCAAAGAAAGAGTTTAGATTCTTAGACTATGTGTTGTGTCGGGAACAAGAAGAGATGAAAGAATTCTAAAAAATAATAGATTTCAAATTGCGTTTTACAACATATTTTCCATGAAACCACAAATAATATGGCCATTTAAAGGCGGAATGTCTACTGTCTTCAACAATTTAAACATGTGGATGATGATTGTTCTGTCTATCAAAATACCACCG
>JANBTT010000251.1:0-12619 GCA_027578915.1 Coemansia sp. RSA 1200 | reverse complement strand
ACGTGGATATAATAATATTATATCTGAACAGAACAAGAGCAGTTGCTGACGTTGGCCATTTGGCAGCACTAAAAGCAACAACAAAAAAATCACTACATTCTGTTTTTTGTTATGTCATTTCGCTTAAAATGTCTCCGTGATTTGATTAGAGCTTTTGCTGATTCCATTCGTTTTTTGGCAAGCTCTACTTTACTGTGCCTTGTGTTTGCTTTGTTTTCCTTTTAACTCCTGTTTGCCTTCCGCAATTTCCTCCACTTGCCATTTTCTTGCATTTACACATATTCAATTCAAAAACAGACGCCTACTTGTCCCTGTTACCTGGACATAGTCAAGTTTCAGTAAGTAGGCCGGAATGGACAGCCGTGCCTGGGCAGAATCAGTGAGCACAGCACTAGTCATTTTGGAAAATGCTCTGCTTGGCGAGAATGCAGAGCTACCTTCCAATAGAGCAAATTCAGCAGCCAGAAGGACGATCGACTCACGTAAGCACACGCGTCGTGCTCCAAGCGACACAGTCTCCGACATGGAGTCATGTTACGGAGTTCCGACGAAGCGGCGGCGTGAGAGCGTAAACAATGGCAACAGCAGCATATCTGCGGTTGCTAATGGTGGAATAACAAAGCAAAGCACAAAGTGCCGCAAGATAACAACGGCACTTTCCAGCCAGTTTGCACGAAGCTTATCAATGAGTAATAGCGCTAGTGCTGTAATGAGCGACTCGGCAGACACGGCAGCGAACATGACCGGAGTGGAAAGCATAACTGAAGAGAGCTCAAGTGCAGTCAGCTCTGCTCGCACAGACACGTCTACACCATACCCTCCATGCGACTACGTGCCTTCTTCGTCTTCTTCGGGCTCATCCGAGACATCGCCGCTTCCCGGATCTCCAATAGCCTATGCCATTGGAAGTTCTCTTAACAAGGACGAAAAGTTTAATCGTGAATATCGGAATTTTGTTGCTGGCAGATCGCTCAAAGCACGCGAGAAAACAAGAGCCAGGCTTAGGAATCCGCTGGCTGGCGAAAGGGCATTGCACACACCCTATGACACGCAATCCAGCATGGATCTTGATGCTGAGAGCTCAGTGCCATTATCTCCTGACATCTCTGGCGGTCATATATTGGACTTGAATGAAGACGGCAAGGCACTATGTGTATTTGCATCCTTATTGGAGCCGATCCAGCCGTTCGGCATGTATGCTAATAGCGAAGAAGCACTTCATGCTGCTATGCAACAATGGGTTCACAGTCAGACATACGATGCGCAGATGTCCGCCATGCTGGTAGGCGAGGTGGATCAGCGGATATCGCGGCTTAAGCATATAATTCCGCCTCTTTTAGCACACGCGCGAGGGGCGGCTTTCGGTGGCCAGCAGAGCCTGGCGCTGCATGGAGAGGGACTACAGGAGTTCTATAAAACCGGATGCGAGTTGGCAAGCATTGGTGAATGGCTGTACCATAGACGGTTTCCGTTTCTTTCTGCAATATTCCCAGCGCTCCAACGCGAGCTTCCACTTCTCCAAGGCATTGTTCAGATATCGCATGTGGCAGAAGACATGTACAGGCTGATCCAGTCGAATCCTTCACTCTATGAGTCAATAGGCGACATGTCCACGCAGTACGAGGACACTGTTCGAGCCAAAAGGCTTGTCTACCGCGAACAGCTAGCGCAAGATGGGTTGGCATGGAGGACATTGGGTCTGCCGGTAGATACGCTTCTGCTACTCCAAGTGCGCCAGTGGTTTTCATTGGCCACTGAACAGTGCCTGACACAGATTGCCCGGGTGTGCGAGTGTCGTGCTAACTCCGCCTCAGCCTACAGCAAGGAAGGCATTGCATCGGATGCGCTGAACCAGTGTAGCCACCGGGTTTTGCGTGCTGCCGCACAGTGTGCCAACTTGTGTGGCAGCTGCTTTCCAACCATGGCCTCACAGGTTCTGTTCATCATCTCAGAGTGCATAACATGTACGAATAACAAGTTTCGGTCAACGGAGCGCACACAATCAAAAGCCAGCCATCCGTTTTCTTCAGCAAACGTCCCGGTTTACCGCGGAAAACAGCTTGAATCTCGTTCTTTGCGACTTGCACAGGCCTGTGAGGGGATTCTGAAGCTTTTATCGTTTGCAAAAACCATTCTTACCATGGACAGCACTCTTTTTGACGCTCAGATCCACAGAAACGAATTTTGCACTCAGCCTGTGTTTACAGCACTGCAGGCGCTGGCTGCATCGCTTGTCGAGATGTCGTGGACGTTGGCCGAAGCTTTGGCGGCATTCCGTCTTGAAGGTCGATTCCTCACGCCTTCGGGACCGATGGTGCTGTTTGTAGATGTAGCGATAAAGTTTGCAAAGAAGATTACTCATTTTGGCGGATCCAAAGTGGTGTCTCGCCCGCATATTCAGCAGCATCTGAAACAGATGCAGTGCGTCCTTGACAGGCTTGATGGTTCGGGTACCAATGGTGTTGCTTCTGAATACTGACAGCCATGTAATATTAGTATTTTGATTATTCTTTTGAATTCTTTGAGAGGCTCTTGCAGAGCATTGGAACCAACAAGCATCTGGATCTATTTTCTATTATTGATCGGAGAAAAGGGGGAAAAGAAGTAGTCATCTGCGCTTATTGCTCTTGCCCATATTCCGATGAGCTCACATCGTTTGGTGTTGTGCTTCAGTTTTTTTTTACGAAACACGTCAATAAAAGCATATGGCACAATTGCTCAGACATTGTTTTCATTTTTTATCAATATCAACTCTATTTTTCGTCAAGCTGTGCACCGTATCTTTTTTATCTGCGACAAGAATTAAAACTAGTTAATATACTTGAGATGAATGCAGCAGGCCCAACAGCCCAGGCCGTAGGTGTGCATATAGACCGAGTGACACAGCTACAAGATAGCATTGATGATCAATGCCAGATGCTGTTCAACAGCCTCGGCTACCTGCATAGGAAGGCAGGCATGGTTCAGGTAACACCAGACATTCCAGTTACGCAGCAGAACGCAAACTCTGCCAGCGCAGAGGAATTCAAAACACGCACGCGGGAAATAGCCAACGACATTTGCCGCCAGGCCAAAAAGATTGATGCGCTTATAGACTCGCTGCCCGGTGTCTCTGTTTCCAAAAGCGACCAAGAGAAGGAGTTTGTCGAGCTGAGCAAGGAGGACGAGGCTGCTACCCACGAGCTGGAGGAGGCTGGGAGGGAGGCACGTGCGCTACTTCAAGAGATATCTGGCACGCTCAAAGAGATTGCAGATAATTCTGGAAAGCAGACGAGCTCTGCAAGCGCCGCAAGCGATATATCTCGCCAATAAGCCGAATGTCGGAGACTGAAATTGAGCAGCACCGTCAAGCAGCCTGCCTCTTTACGGTTAAAAATAGACGATATATCCAGAAATATACGTTCTGGTTGCGCAACACCAGCAATGGGATGTTTGCGTAGACAAGCATCTAGCGTGGCACGTGTAGGAGGAAAGTGGATAATGACAGGCCTCATTTGCTCATGTGCCTTTCCTCCTTTATTCACGCTATTCAAACACTTTATCTTTCCAAATTCCGCCTTGGCCGGAATTCTTCTTTCTCTGTGCAGCGTTCTCCTAAGGATGGAGATGTTGATGCTTCACTCTTTTTGAATACGTTCCACTCTATCCAGCAGCAGTAGCAGCACTGACACCATCAAGCCAATGCAATGAATGCTGTCTTGCGTGTTGTTGGTTCGAGACTCTTTCAGCTTTACAAATGTATCCCTACCTTTCCCCCTTTTTTATTCATGATTTGTCAAGCATGGCTCGGCCTTTAAGCCATGCTTTTTTTTCTGGACTCATGCCCCTCTATTATTTCACTTCTTCGTTTCTGCTTTTTTATTTATCCTCCTTGTGTCAAAGACCTTTTTCCCTTCCACTTTTCTTTTTGTTATTTCTATTCCACTTCTTGTATCAAAGATATATCAGCCATATACACGTTATTTCTTTATTTCTTTATTCTTTTGCTCTCCATTGTTGCTACAAGACATATATCTCTCTGGCTTTTCTTTTCTCTTTTCCATTCTCCACTTTGAGCCTTCACAATACTCCCTACTCGTCTAGCTATAGTCCTACTTTTACAACATCATCACTGCTGTCAAGCCGAGTACTGCCATTTTCTGAGTTCTCCTTGTTTATCGTTCGATTCCACAATTCCTTACTGAACCATGTTTGGTCTTGTAACCAGGGTGATATGGTAAGCTGCAGCAGCGCTTTTCTTTCTCGTTTTCATTTTCTCTAGCTAGGTGCTGATTAATTCTAGCGGAACGAGCAGAGTAGACTCGTTTTCTGTCATTTTGCTTTACTAACACTGCCGATCATATGTTCTCTGTCTCTATGTATTACGCATGCGCTTTTCCCCCTCTCTCACACACTTCAATATATGCTAGTGTAAGCGCCGGATACTTGTTCCCAGCGTACAAGTGCTTCAAGCTTCTACGTGGCGGGCCAGAAGCAATCGCCCCGAATGCCGACGATGCCAATAAAAGACGTGACGTGGTCAGAGGCATTCTTAAATACTGGATTGTCATGGCAGGATTTACCGCCGTTGAGCTGGCCTCTGATGTGCTTCTTTTCTGGTAGGTTTTCTCAGAGGAAAAAACATGTTGCGTGTAGCTTTAGCCGAGCAAGAAACCGGCACAATTCTCATTCAACACTAACAAGCGCGACAGATACGCATCTTGTATTTTCACTCTTTTCTTCAATTCACTTGCTCCATGTAGGCTTCCACTTGTAGGTCTGGTAAAGGTGGCGTTTGTTGGATGGCTTCTGCTGCCAGGGATAAATGTAAGTTGCATTGCTGGATGCATTTTTCGTTTCTTTGCTTCTTTGGCAGCCATTGCTTGCGCAAGGAAGAATAGAGGAGCGTTAACAAACACCGTTACTGCCCACGTGGCACTGTGAATGGCACTGGTCACTAAGGCAGCGCGCATTGTTTAGAAGTTTTGTTACAAGGACCACGCACAAGTGCACATCATGTTTGCTTCTGCATTTTCGTTACACACATGCACCAGCTGTGCCTTCTTTCTGTGGTCTATCTGGCCCTACTTCTTTTTATAACATGGTACTAACGATTCTACTGGTGGTGGTGTTCTGCATTTTACAATACATATTGTATAGGGTGCCGAGCTCACATATGACTACATTGTCGAGCCATATTTGATTCAGAACGAAGAGGTCTTGGATGGATACTTACAGCACGCACGCACAGTGGCACACAGGTCTACGAGTACAGCGTCAAAGACGGCATATGACAGATGGGTTGGGTACATGCAGCAGACAATCAACCAGAGCGGCTACGGCGCCAGCTCTGACACATTGCCACAGAATACTGAACATACTGGTGAAGGCGATCAGTCAAACTCGACTGGTCTTGCTGGTCTCTTGAAAACTGTATCTCCAAGGATTCCTGGCGCTTCGACAGCTGCAAACTATATATCCGGACTATCGGGAGCTGACAACACTCAGCCGTCAGCCAGCCAACCGAGCACCGCTGGAAATTCAGCAGGGATCACATCGATGCTGACATCATGGCTTGCCTCGTACGCGTCGGCCCCGATTTCAGAGATGTCGGACCATAAGCGCCTGCATGACATCCGCTCGCGGAAGCAGCAGCTCCAGGATATGGTCAAACAGTTAGAGACAAGCGAGAACAGCATTCTGGCAAGAAATACAAACAGCTCGTCAACCACTACCACAGCAGCAGCTGGATCCCAGGGCGCCTCTGCAAACGATGCAAGCGAGTTTGAGGACGATGCCGTCATGGTTAATGAACCTGGTGTTGAGGAAAACCTGGAGCAGCGCAAACATGGTGCTTCCGGCTCGAGCAAGACGGATGGCTCAGCGGGTAGCAACACCACTCGGTCGACATCCTCATCAACGTCTCGCCGCTGGTTCTGGTAATTCGGAATGGTCCATATACTTCCTTCTCTTACCACAATCACTGTACAATCCATGTTCGAAGACTGGCATTACTTGATCCAATTTGTTCTACATTACTTTTTTTCTGTTCTTGTAGCTGGATTCTTGATCCATACTGTAGAGTGAAACTCTTTTTCATTTTTGTTTGCTTGAATCTACCACATCCACCAACGATTTTTATTTAGGCATCTCATATTCTGCGAAACACACTTGGAAGACTGCCAAGCAATTGTGGCTTTATGTGCGTCTTTTGGGTAGGATGTTTTGCAGGCCAAGCATGCGACAAAAGTCATCGGTCTGGGGGTTTGGGTATAAAAAGTAAGGAAGCGGACCATCCCAGGGCCGGCTGTCATTTCTGCTCTCTCCTCTGCCATGTCCTCCTCGTTCACGACTACCGCCAGCTCTTCCTCCGCGTCCTCTGTCTCCACGATTGCTGGGCCCATAGTCCCTCGATGCCAGGCCAAAGTGCGCAGAATCTGGCGTTCTTGGCGGAGGTGTCGGCGCCATCGGCACAAAGTTCGGAGGTATAAATACTGGACCCTCTGCAAACACATTTCTGTTGACCCACTCTAGCTCTTGCTTGAAATGAGCATCAGGGAAGAGAGGAATCGGCGAAGCGTCCCCTGTAAAAACAGCATTCTCCGGTGGAAAGAACGGCGCTTCATCTAATGGCATGTATTGTTGGCAGAGGCGCAAGATAGCAAGCCATTCGGGATCATACTCCAGCTGGAGGTGAGGGACGTTGGAATCGTAGTCACCATCGACCTCCACATCCACCACTTCCATGAACTGGCGACGCGGAAGGCATTTGTCAAGAGCAAGGAACTTTGTTGATCTACCTGACACACGGGGATCGGAGAACGTTGGATCCTCGGCAAGAACATTTGAGGTCTCCTTTGCTGGTTCATCTGCACTTGGGTTCTTGGCAAATGATGGTATATCCTCTTCTGGCCCGCTTTGTTGTTGAGCAGCGGGATCATGCTTCTCTTCTTTGTGTTCGGATTCCAAAGCCAGTTCGTCAGTGACAGCAATGCTGGATTGCTTTGGCGGAGGAAGGTTGAGCGGGAGTCTGGTCTTGTTTGCTGTGCTTCTATTTGGAAAAGATGAATTGTCTGCGGTCTGCCGTGCTGATTGAGAGTCGGATAATTCAGAGTCTGACGAGGAATCAATTGCTATCTCATCTTTGTTTGTTCCCACACCAGTTCCAGAAGTGACTTTATCGCTAGCGGAAGCGCTTGTGTTTAGAATTTTGTCTGCATAAATCGGCTCTGTTTTTTCTATCGCGTCATAAGGAGGCACTCCATTCCATCCCTTGTCATACATCGTTTCCAAAGAACCAACATTGGCTGTAAAGCGGACATGCATGTGTGCTGAAAACCACCATTTTGGTCTTAGTCTCTCCATCAGCAGTGCATTTGCTGGAGAGCCAAGCTCGTTTTTATCAATCTCATCCTTAAAGAACGGCTTTTTAGACAAAAGTTTAGCAGTATCGCCAAACCTTTCAATCCTCTGCGGCCAGTCGTGCGAAATAACAATGTCCAGTGGAGTCCGCGTCTGGAGCATTTTGAAAACCTCAAACGATCTCACATGGTGCATCGACGGCCGTGAACTGCCTCGGAACGGGGGCTGCTCATAGTATCCCTTGGCAAAGTCAAAGTCCTTGAAGATTCCAGAAATCCCGCCGATCCGAAGCCCACCGAATCTCACGACACTAGATCCGCCCATGTAGAATATCTTGGGTGCCACCCAGCCGCCATAGTACAGCTCGCGCATGTGGTTTCCAGCCTCGTGATTTCCGCCAACAAACATGGTGAGAACTGGTGCTTGGCGCTCGCCAGTATAGTACCGATAAAATCCGCCAATCTGCTTGTACTTGTCGGGACATGACATGCACTTTAGATCGGTTATGTTTCGGATGGCCTGAAAGTCACCACAGATAATCAGCAGATCGATTTTCTGGCCTGTCTGCTGTTGCCGGATGGCCAGCTGGCTATAGATATCGTCCAGCATTCCATGGCAGCATCCCTCTATTGCAATCCGAAGCGTTCTTTTGGGCGGCATCCTCTTGGTCAGTCGAAATAATAGAAACAATGATGATTGTGCATAGGAAATAAATGCATAGTGTGGATTTGCAAACAGTTATATTTAAATTTTGTGATTTAAGATCCATTGCATCTAGCATGAAAATATGGTTTTGTTGATTTCGAAGGGATTTTTGTGTTTTTTGATTGAAGTGACGGAGAAGGCCAAACATCTCCGAGACATTGAACACCAGGATGAACGGACAACATTAGAGTTAAGGAGACAGCAGAATGAGATCAATGACAAGCGATACATTGAAGAAACAAAACGACCATCAGCACAACGGGAAAAACAGCTAACACTATGTGCGGCAGAGTTACAAGTCCAGTGCTACAGGAGGTTCAAGCTTCGCAATGGAGCCCAAATAGATCGTGAATCCATTTCTTCAATGACGCCAGAGCAGCGTCGCAGGATCATGAAGCGACCGAAACATGCAGTATCTCTCTCGACGAATCCACGAGCCGACGAGAACGATGGAATACCGAGATGGCCGCATACAACGAAAGGCCGCGAGACAGAAATGAGACACTGCCACTTTGCCACAAATAGGGCACTCTTCAACCGACCGGTTGGTCGGGTCTGACAACCTCTGCCTACTTATTTGTAGCTACTACGGGATCCGGGCTGGACCATAAAAATCTAGCTATTCCACGCCCTTTGGGCGACAGGACGACAGGTCGGATGATAGAGCCCATGAAGGACAATTGGCGGTTTCTCTCTTCCTTCTTTCTAATAATGGTTTCTCTGTTTATTTCTTAGTCAGATTAGATTTTCCTTCAATAAATTTATTTTCTTTCTTTTTGTGTTTTTTGATTGCCATGGCACATGTACTAGTTTCTCTGGGATTTTCTACATTCAAAGCTTGTTTTTGTATTTTGGAAAGGACATGCATCGGATGTCTATCCCAAAAGCGCCAGCGTCCATTCCATGGCAGTCAAGTACACGTTTGCCTCTTGAGCTAATGTGTGTGAAAGCATTCTAACCATCTGTTTGTCATATACGTGTTTGTTTAAGTTAACTATTAAGAATGGACCTGATTGTAAACATTCCGAACGATGCCCTTGGGCTTGTATTCCACCAATGCACGCATGCGTCAGTTCGCGACCTGAAAGATTGGAAAGGCACACTTTCGTTATTGCACGTTTGTCGTAGATGGAGAAAAGTGGCATTACCCCATGTCTATGGCATTCTATGTATCAACCTTGTGCCGATATCAAGCCAGAGCCAGGACGCTAAATATGCCACAAGTTCAAGTAAAGTTGTAATCAAGGACAATGCCCGTCTTATTGATTCGCTTAACCTAGGATTGTTTCCTAGGAGATTAATATTCAGTTACACTGGTGTTGCTGGTTTGCGCTACGGGTTAGACAGCCTTTCTGAGCTGTTCCTCTCCAGCTCTTCAGCACCATGGCAAAATGTTTCGATGTTAGACATTCGTTTCAATTGGTGGATTATCCCAGATGATAGCGAGAGAGAGGATGATCTTGATATAAAGAAAATGGATTCTATTGCGATAGTATATGCCCAGCAGCTATCTATTGCTGTGCCAAACATAACAAGGCTCGTGTGCTTTAACGACTCGCTGCTTCCTCTTCCGAAGGCCGTTGACAGCAAGATAGCTGATATCTTTGTAAGTCAGCTGCAATTGTTCACAGTACTAGGTCCTCTTCAGCTGTCGGCACCCAGGTTTTCTCCAGAGTTGACATGGCTACGGTTTTGTTTGGATGAAAGAAACACATCCCTCAGCACATTTCCACGTTCCTTTTCTCGATCCCTTCAGTACCTGTGTATATACTACATGTCAGATGAAATAGCCTGGCAGTTGTTTGTCGACGATAGCAGCTCGGTCAATGGGGATGATAGCAGTCAGAAAAGGGATATAACATTTGAGCGGCTGACTCAGCTTGAGCTGCATTACTTTTTCGCAAACGACGGTGTTATTGGAGGATTCTCGCCATTGGAGTCTAGACATGCAGATTCACAGAAATACAAGCTACGCTTTCCACAGTTGACGAGGTTGCATATTAATGGCTGTCCGAGCAATTGTGATTTCTTTGCAAACAGCGAGCTGCCCTCAAAGCTGCAGGTGCTCAATATCGAGGGGATGTTGGATGCCGTCGAGGCCATGTCAAGGCTGGACTTGCCTGCTGTGGAGCTCGTACGTTTCCAGCAAAGCCCCGGGGTTCCTCTCAGATGGTGGCAAAACAACACTGATGTGCTGAATGGGTTTCTTGAAAGACATAGTGGCTCTAAATGCACTGGTCTTATTCTCCAGTCAGACACGGACTACAGACTTGCCCCTGAGGTTATTGAAAAGGCAAAAATAGCTCACCTTGCAATTGCCAAGGAAATCGGGGTTGATGAGATGTTGGAGATTGTGGAAGTCCTGCCTGATCTTGTTAAATTGGTCGTACACAGCCTGGCCTTCCGTAGAATGCCGGCATACGTAGAACATTACGATTCGAGTGCTCAGGACAATGGTCCTCAAACGCCCAAGACAAGGATTCGTGAGATTGTGCTCTGGGACTATTATCGACAGCCGCTGTCTCAACAAGCAAAGGATAGCTTGGCTGCATATCTCCGGAAATGGCTTCCAACCTTGCTGAGCGTAAAATACAACTAGATTGGAATTAATAGAACATTGTCTTTTCAGTGTGCGATTTTTGGAAGAGTCAATGTATTTTATAATGACTGCGATTTATAATGCTGTTCACGTGCAATTGACAGCCTAGATTGATTTAAAAAGCGCGAAAACAGATCAATTCCAACTGTGCTCTTTCGACGCATTTTTTGATGGTACGCGTCCTCAGCCAAAACCTTTTGCATCTTTCTTTAGATCAACTCTTTCACATAGAGAATTCATTATATTTACTATATTTTATTTGCCTGGTAATTGGAAGCAGAATCAAATGCTCTAATGCAACAACGAACGTCAGTGCGTGTGACATACGGATCACAGAAGGCCAAGGCACCATCAGTCTCTTGCTCGGCGTTGCAACACGCAGATACACCAAAAAAGCGACACTTGCCTGTCGAAGACAGAGGAGACGGTCGGAGCGACGATGATGGCGATGACAATGTCAATGTCAATGACACTGACGATACTCAAGCCATGCATAGTGCAAAGAAGCGGCTGGTGCAGACATCGCTATTTCTAGGGAGCCAGCTAAGGGCTGTAAAGAGATCTCCCGAAACCCACATGGAGTCTAGAAGCAAACAACCTCTTCAGAGTATGTTTCCCGAACTTTGTCTGCCAAACAAAACACAAACTCCTGCCGGCAGGCTTGAAGTTGGCGATAACTGGACCGTACCAAAACGCAAGGCATCGCAGGTCCTAAATCATCATGGTAGGGCCTCATCTCTGGCAGCTATTCATGGCGCAACGCCTTGCAAAAGAGAGCAAACATTCCTGGACTTTGGCCAAAAGCCTCTTGGACTCGAGATGTGCCAGATTTGTGGAATGGCTTACCAGAGAGGAAAGGAAGAGGATGAAGATCTACATACCAGATTCCATCGTTCGTGGCAGCAGAAGCAGGCACGTTTGCTTTCGTGGGATGTGGCATCAATGACAGCTGAGAACAAAAGTCAGATAGAGTTTGTGCCATATAGAAAGAATTACGAGAGGTCTAAAGCAAGGCATGGTAAACAGCCATCCGAATCCATAGCAGCAATTATCTTTGTATACCCCCAGGTCTGCTCTAAACGGGAAGTCGTGCGGGCACTTGCTATTATCAACCTTGCCAACGAGCATCTGGGAGCTGTCAAGCTTTCATGTGAAGATCTGAACCACAGCCAGCGCAAGATTCTGCTCTACATATCACCGGACGGCCGCGTTGAGGGATGCATTCTGGCTGAGGCGATTCAATCAGCCCGTCGGATTGTAGTCGAGGAAGAATCACAGCTAGCGGATTCAGCCGTTCGGTTTTTGGAGGACGAAGAGCCGGCTACTTGTGGGATTAGCCGGATCTGGGTTCTGTCTACCGCGCGGCGTTGCGGTATTGCATCCCAGATGATTGATGCGTTGTGCAAGCGGTTCACATACGGTTGCGAGCTCAATCGTGACATGCTTGCCTTTACACAGCCAACATCCGGGGGCCGAGCGCTTGCAGAGGCAGTTTTTGGAAGGAGAGACTTTTTGGTATATACTGAAGACTAAGACCTACAATCAAACTTCTATATCGTTATAGAGTTGTGCAAGCTCGTTTAGTACGGATTAATATGATTATGCCGTTATAGCAAAGGAGCGCAGAAGGCAGAACGCGATTTCCGTTGAACATACAAAGGGGCAGAAAAAACAGTCAAAATAATATTAGTATACATACAAAAATAACTCGCACATTTCACATAACATATTAAACAATAAACAACCACTCACCTCGTGAAAGTTTGATGACGCCCATATCCCATATAGGGGATGTATTCCGTCGTGGAATCGTTAAAAACCACGAAATAATGACAGCTAATGATTAGTCTGTGTGTCAATGTTGAGCAGGGAGGTACCTCGCCATTGTCTGGCACAACTGCATTGTCCCTGACACAATTGCCGCGTTGGAAGCGCTCAGGAACTGCACCGTTTTGCTGGAGACCGTTTGCAATG
>JANBTT010000250.1:0-12906 GCA_027578915.1 Coemansia sp. RSA 1200 | reverse complement strand
CTGTCCGTCAGCCATGCGTCCAATACAGGTAACGTTTTCACAACGCAGGACAGCGTGGCTCGTAATCACTGGCCACACCCCTCGACAGTGTGGCCGCGGATTATCCACTTGAAGAAACTTATTTAGTATACCCGTTTCACAGTACGGGCACATCGTTGAAGTAAGATACTCATCGATGTGGAAGAGACAGAAACCAAGTTTAATAAGCATGCGTTTCATGCCAACGCCAGGAATCGGGGCATGCCAGCAAACGTTCCTTGCAGACCAGTCGCCAAGCACAAGCGTAGGATTCGCACCAAATTTCTGACGTAGATTTTTTGCTAGCTGCGACCACATTCGTTTTGTGTTAATAAACGCTGATTGTTGCAACTTGCGATGTAGCGGCTGCTGTGGTGGATTCTCCTTGTGCTCCATTCTGTATGCAACATGCTCAGCTTGGTTGACCCTGTGTGCTTCATGGTGCTGCTGCCTTCTCTGGTGCTGCTGCCACTGATGCTTTTGGCGTTTCCGCTCATGCTGCTGCAACTTCTCTGGAGACAGCATCTGAGACTCTTGCAGGTATTTTGCATTCTGCACTTCAATCTGATTAGCATAGTTGTTAATGTCCCTCTCCCAGCCTTGCTTGTGTTGGTACTACTGATACTCTCACTGCTGCTGCCACTACTGGTGCCAATCTCGATGATACTGCCTCTGCTGTTGCTGCCAGTATTCATGCTGTTGTTGGCACCAGAACTCTTGTTGCTGCTGCTGGTTTGCATGCCACTGACTTTCATGCTCAGGATTCTGTTGCTGCTGTTCAGTTTCCTGCTGCTGACATTCTGCAATCTGCTCATAAATCAAATTATCTTTTTCAATAAACTGCCAATTCAGTTGCTGCTCCATCACAAGATGTTGATGCTGGGACAGAAGAAATGATTGTTGAATATGGTGATTTTGTAGAAGCTGCTTGTCTCTGATCAACTGCAATTCATGATGCTGCTATAACTCTAGCTGCTCATGTTCTTGCTGATGATTATTCTGTTGATACTGGTTGTTATGATGACGTACGACAATGTTAATGTTTGGGCGGAATGTTAACATTTGATCGTACTCATATAATTCCGTATTAGGATGTGATCTAAATAGTTGTATTCTTTTGAAAGAGAATAGGATAGTCGGTGGCTATAAAAAGCACCGATATTCTATGTCTCGAGGGAAGTTGGAAGAGAGAGGGGGCCTTTCTTTCATTTTTGTTTTTATATTGTAGAGTTTACAATACTGGTACTGACACTGATGCTGTGCCTTCTGTTGCTTATATTGTAGTTGCCAGCAATGGTCCTCTTGCTTCATTTGTTGAGAAATGCAGTTGTTACTTTGCTTCACCTGGTTTTGATGCTGGTGATCAAGTTGTTGCAGTTGTTGGTTATTATGATCTCTCCACCATTCACTTTGCCATGCCTTTTTCTGTGTGTGCTGCAGCTGTTTGCTTCATTGGTGCAGCTCATCAGATGAATTGGTCTGTGTATTTGCATAGAAGTTGCTGAGAATCAGCCAAACTTCTATGCACACATGGATGTAGGCAGCAAACCTTGAGATGTCAACAGTGTGACTTGAAAAGTCACAAACTATTTTCTGCATTTTTAACCATTGGCATTTTTACACAACTGTGAATTTTGTCATAAACCTTAGTTTTAATACATTCTTGTCACTGCCCAGCTGTTATGTGAAATGTAATTGGTACATCTGCAGAACTGTTGTCACCAATTCCTTGAAGGAGCTGATGCTGGCCAAGATCAAGGAAGACAAGTGGGTGGGGAAGATCAGCAATTTCTGTGGGTGACAAGTTATGCAAATATGGGATTTTGTCCAAATCATTGCTGCTGTCATTGCTTTTGCATTTTCTTGATCCAATTGATTTTTTTCTCCTTTACAATTACATATGTAATTACATTTGTAACAACCATACCAAGGAATCTGTAGTATTGTAAACTCTACAATATCAAAATAAAATATGAAAGAAAGGCCCTCTCCTCTTTTCCAACTTCCCTCGAGACATAGAATATCGGTGCTTTTTATAGCCACCGACTATCCTATTCTCTTTCAAAAGAATACAACTATTTAGATCACATCCTAATACGGAATTATATGAGTACGATCAAATGTTAACCTTCCGCCCAAACATTAACGTTGTCGTACGTCATCATAACATATTGCCTTTAAAAAGTTACATGTAAATATGTTTATTCAATTTATTTGTTATGCTTTAGTTTATATAGCGATGAGATTGATGGGCGTAAACCCCCAAAACACTTTAACTGTATTTCATTCTAATGTTTTTCTTCAATCATTTACTGTGCCTACGTAGGCAAATAAACTCAGTATATTATTTTTACTTGGTGAGTTGTTTGTATATCGTAAAACATGGCTGCTACCGGTTTACCCAAGTGTGTCAAAAAGGATGTTATCCATGAAACAAAGATAGAAAAGCAGTTCCTTGCATCATTGATATGCTAGACACAGTAGGATGAGTCTTATTGCGTGTAACGAGGTATGTTAAAGAACTTGGTATGTTAATTTAATTGAATATAAGAAGATAAAGATTGACTAAAGGAATCTCTCAATCTAAGTCAGGCGGAACCATGG
This sequence comes from Coemansia sp. RSA 1200, assembly GCA_027578915.1. NCBI lineage: Eukaryota > Fungi > Kickxellomycota > Kickxellomycetes > Kickxellales > Kickxellaceae > Coemansia > Coemansia sp. RSA 1200. Next base: position 10,284 of record JANBTT010000250.1, on the reverse strand, counting down.
CTTTTATACCATTTGCGATACATGTGTTTTGTATAGCCGATTGGCACTTGTCCGTATTGAAAAGAACCCACGACCTAACAATAGCAATCCCTGATACACGATTGACGACTAGCGGTTTACATCAATCATAACACCTCATCATTGTTGATGATGTACGATTGATGAACAACATCAGCCCGCAACAAGTCTAATGAGCCTATGTGCTACAGCATAAATCGTATTTATGAGGCGATTGAAATAGTTTAAATTATCACAGTCGGAGGCATAAGAGAAGATGGGTTTTTATTATTTACTGTTGATGAAAATGATAATAATGGTGGCAAAATGTTTTTCTTTGGCACCAGCAAGGTCAACGTTTCCACCTAAATAGCATGTGTATCATGTGAAAAATGATTGGCCGGCAATAAATTATGCTTTCACAGATGAAGCTTTAAGCGTAAGCTTTAAGCGTGGGCGGACTGGATAATCCTATGCTTTAGTGGATAGGGGGTTAGAGAGACTTTTGTGTGTTCAACATTGGGACAAGAGTTCTGAGTTGTTATAGAAATATGCACTAAGACGATGCTTTCAGAGAAGTTTGACTGTATTTTGTCTGATACCTCTATTATACAAGTTGAAATTGAGAAAAAGACGCGTTGGTCATTGTCAAAAGAAATCAGGAACTTTTGGTTGATTAGATTACAATACAGGTCTCTTGATCAGACACTCAAATAATTTATTCAGGTCTTTTACGAATTCCTTACAATTTCTATTCTTCGCATAGCCACCAAGCAACATATTTTAGAAAATCTTATTGTAAGATCAAAACATCTCTTGGTTTTCAGTATGATTTTGTCGGAACTGTGCAGCTCAATATGTTGGCATCATTGTGCCTTGTTCACCTCAACCTATTTCCATCATTCAGCTACAAGCAACAGGTATAGCTGATGCCCAATTTGCAGACCAAATGTGTGCAATTGGCAATGGGTTTTGATTTTTTGAGGAATACAAGTGCTTGACAAGAAAAACCCATGCTTTGATCTTTGCTTTCTCGACAAAAAGCAAGGAAATAAGCAATTTATAAATCCTATACAATATGCGCAACGGATTTATTGGCTACATTGGTCTGTCAATCGATCTTTCCAAATTTGTATTTGCAAAATGTGCACATCGCCCCATCCAGACAACACAAAAGTATCTACGCTGTACGCATAAGCCCAAGCCAGAATTAAAAGTGTCTGTTTCATGGTGGTAGGCAAGAGGAATGATGCGACGTTTCAGAGCAAAATACAACTTGCTGCGCAGCTAAACAGTTTCTCTTGCGTCACCGTCTCCGAGTTCGTTTCTTAAAATAACAATGCACAGCTTTGCACTCGGAATGGAACAGGGTGAGTTGCAGATACGCCGGAATGATAATGCATTTGGCAGCATCCGTTGGGGGTGAGCAGAAACAGTTAGAAACCCCCCCCCCCTGATATGCGCTCAGAGCACAATCCTACACCCGCGACAAGGCGTTTGCGAAACAAACGTCCAATGTAAGGGAGGTAAGCTGAAAGGAATAAATACGAATGAGGCGACGATAGCACATGCATTTCCTGTACATCCTTGACATTCCCTGTAAAAAAAAACCCATATGGACACAAAGCAAGCAGAAATGTCGGACACATTGCGTGCTTGTTTGTGAAGAATCTGCCGACAAATGTGAGGGCTACATATTTGAATCCACTTTAATGTGCAGAACCTGGATATATGTCGAGGATTCAGACATTCTATGATGAGAAGCGATGCATGGATGCACACACACGCATTGAAACGGGCAATTCCAATATTGCAATATGTCTTGTCAGATTACTTATCAAAAGTGACACCGAACATCAAAGCTGAACCTTGTGTCATTGCACCGCCTGCAGAGAACCATGGGACCATATAAAGTGTTCAGCATTGCAAAAGCCAGAAAAAAGAGCAGGAACAGAAAAATGAAAACGCTTGCTCGTTTGTCTGTTTTCCGTCCAAAATATTCGCAATAGCGACAATAAAGACCCTGCTGGGCTATTCTTTAAGCAGGAATACCGTCTGCTGGATCTGGTGACCGATGTGCTTCTGCCACCATGTTCTGATTTCAAGGACGTTGGCGTCGTCCTGGAAATTAGCTGCAGAAGATGGCTATTGTGCTCATTTGTCTGGCAGCAGCAACGGCATCAGCAACAGCAATATCAAGCAAACAGGTCGCTGTTGTTGTTGTTTTGCTGCTTCTGCTGCTGCTGCCGCCGTGCCATGCCTGGTTTCCAACATGGCATGGCATATGGCGTTTGTGCTCTTCTGACAAAGATAAAAGGCATTTTAAAAGAGCTCTGGCGATGGCTCGAGCCGCATTTCCATGCAGGCGAATCGGATTGCGCCTTATTTTCATTTTCAGGTGGAGGATGGATGATTGGACAGACTTTTGCTGCATGCTTTTTTTGATTCAGTCTGCGGAAGACAAGCACGGCCGCTCTGCTGCTTCTGCTGGCTGCCTTTCTGGCGTCCCGAGCCGATGGAGGAAGAGGCTGTTGCCAACTGCTGCGCAGATCTCGCTGGTCAGAAAAGGCGCCTGCGTCTTGGCTCTGCATGCTGATTGGACAGGCGGGCTTTTCCCACCCAACAGGGAAAAACGCATCTCAACGCATCTTGACGAAAAAAATTGTCCCCTTCTTCCGCAAACGGGAAAAGGGCCGTCTTTTTCTTTGCAAGGCACACATGGCACCCCCAAGCAAGCAAGCTCTGCGGCCTGGCTAAGGGGAAGGAGAGGGGAGAAAGGAGGAGAGCAGGGCCCGAGGAAAGGGGGAAGGAGGAGAAATGGCGCTGGTTAGGCTTTGCTGGCAGGCGCACTTCCAGGGCACAGAAAAAACTTTGCGTCCATGTTGGGGCCACAAGCCTTTCTGGTTCCTTTTTCTCTCGCCTTCTGGACCAACGACAGGACAGCAGGGGCCGCAGGAACCGACCGTGCCAGCGCCAATTCCAGCAGTCCAGGACTCAGCAAGTGGCAGATACAGAAAGCAAAAGCATGCACCGAGGAAAAGCAGGCATCACAGCAACAGGCTCAAACATACAGGAACCACAGCCAGCCAACCATCACCTTTCTCTCCCTCTTGTTCGGAAGCCGAGCAGATAAGTATATGCCGATGGAATTTAAAACAGCTTGGTAGCCCAACGCAGTTTCCCATTCTTTCGGCCTTCTTTTGTATTCTTGTATCCATCACATCAGAGCTCCACTTCTTTTTTTCACATTTTGCAGAGCCCCAAACCTTTCTTTCTTTTGCCTGGATTTTATATTCTTGTTCTCTTTTGGTACCCTACATTGAACTCGCTTCACACAGCCGTTACAACCGCCTTTGCGTCTAGATCACAGCTTTCTTACTCTGAAGCATAGAACAGCGGCACACAGATACAGGGCAGCTGCATTTGCTCGCGCCTCCTTTCAGTCACCTTGCTGGCCGTGTTTGTAGCTAGGGTTCCGCCGAACTCTGCGTAGGTCGAGAGCCGATCGTTGAATATAGCTCACGTGGATTGTATTGTTAATTATCCGACAGCTTGGAACTTTTTTCACGACGCAAGTAGCATACGCTTTGCAGTCTACAGTTGCTACACTACGACACACACGTTATCGTCGGCATCAGCGCTGCTTTTATTTTTTTTTCTTGCGCAGTCTTGTTGCTACGGAAGAAACCCTGGCTTTCCCTTTTGCCCTTTACTATTGGAACGCAGACACGGAACCTGTTTACGAAAAGTAAGGGCTTTTTGTTCTATCGGCCACACAACTTGTCAAACTGCCACCATTCGACCCTTGGAACTAGCAGATACTTTCTCATTTCGATTCAAGCAGTCGAGATATATACAACTGTCTGTGCTTAGATACCACAAAGCTAGACCCCTTCTCTCAAGGTAAGATTTGAACAAATAGGCCAGCTGTGACCGTCTTTTTCCCCACACACAAACCAGCACCTCCGGCTTTTTAGTTTCTACTGTCTTTTTTTTGCAACAGGGTTAGTACCTTGCAAAAGGGGGACTGTATTGTTTTAGACCTCATTCTGCAGCCAATGCCAACTTCTTGTTCTGCTTCCATGTGTTGATTCACATTATATCATCATGTCTTTTTTCGTCGTTCTAAAGGTGGTGCCAAATACTATTGTATCCACACATGCCCGAAGCCCACGCATTCCTTTCGGGTCCGCAGATCCTCTTTCCTGGGCCTGATAGCTTCATCTAGTGCCCACAAGCCTTAAGATCGATCGTCTTTACTACTCTCCCCATTCCTACTCGCATGCCAAGCACCTTGCCATATCTAATGTTCTGATTAGCATATGGTCTTTTTACAAAATCCAAAAATAGGCATCTGTGTGTCTTTCAAGTGCATTGACCAGTCTCGAGGCTGTAGTGCATATTTTGAGCTACCCATCTTTTATAAAAAAAATTGGTAATGTCGATTACTAGATCATATTTGAGCCGGTGTGCTGCATCGTGTCGAGTAGGCTATTGCGCCTTTTGTGTTTACATGTTCTGCAAATAGAGCTTGGATTTACATGTTTTATCTTGCCTCAATTAGCCGTGATATGTTTTGTTTTGCTTTTGCTTTTTTGCTTTTGTCTTTGCCCATTCCATGTGTCTCTTAAAGCAGATCCAGAGTCCTCCTCCCTTCTGTTCGATGCTTCTCATATCAAAAGCATCTTTGTGCTTTACGGAAAATGCCTTTATCTTCCCCTTAATACCCCCTTTGTTTGTAACCTTCTCCTATTATCATATTTTTGGTACGCAAAACTCTAGCCCTTTATTCAGCATTTGTGGCAGATGTATTTGCTAGTTTTTGTTTTATGTGTCCAAAATAGCTTTTTGAAAATACCACTTGCCTTGTTTGTTGAACTAAATATTTATAAATCTTTTTTCTTAAACAACGGAGGTTCATTACCACATTGTTTACATTCGTCTTGACATGTGCTATATATAGGAATCGCAAAACAAAAACAAAGCGAGACAAGACGGCGGTCGCATCTTTTTTTTGCTGGCACAGAAAACATTGGATTCCTGGGTTATCGTCTACTTTCTACAGAGCTTGTTCATATAGCGGGGTCTCCTCCTTTGCTCCTCACTGCAAACCTTGAAAGTAATAAAGACAACGAGTGTTCGCTTTACGATCCAGCTTCTTTTTCCCCAAGTAAGGATAATTTTAATCCCACCTGTTGACTCCATCCATCCATCCGTTCTTTCGCTTCTATTGCTTTGTTTCCTTTTTCTGCTTGTCTACAAGAAACACCATTCTTTCCCGAGCCCAATTTTGCTTTATTGCACAATAGGCATTTCTCTCGTCGCTTGCGCTCTCTAAAACACACGAAAGCGGCGAAATAAAAGCCAGAGGATATCGCGGTCCCCATTTTCTACCCAAGCTTTTTGAGGCAACATTCTTTGGTATTTGTACGCAAAGCACATATAGTCCACATCCCGCTTTGCACCAGACCCGAGTGTCACCCAATCTGCCTATTTGTTCAATAACCCAGAAACAGAAGAGCAAACACAACGTACGATTACAATCCTTTGATCATGTCGCTTGACGCAGGTGCCCAAGCCCAAGGCATTGACGTCTCTGCAGCGTCTGCTGTCAAAGCTTCTTCCATACTCGCGGAAAACACAGGCACTGCTGCAGCTGCCACCTCTGGCGATCATCTGACGGAGACAATCAGCGTAGAAGCAGCACTGAATGCATCAATGGGGGTGGAGATACCGGAAGCACAACGCACAGCAGGCACATACACGCAACACAGGCAGCACCAGGCCACTTCGCACTTGCTTCAAGCTTCGCTTTCGTCGCTGGACAGTAGCGTCGCCGCTGGCGCCTCGCAGCAGCTATTATCCGCTGTTCCCTCGATGGGCAATTCCAGTGTCGAGGGTTCTAAAGACGCTCTGATGGCTGACCCTTCCACATCGACCATTGTTTCTCCGTCCTTTATTATTAGCGATGCGGCCTCCATATCCTTGCCTACTACTACTACTGTGCTCTCACAACACCAACCCGAAATCTCCCAACATCAAATATCCAGCTCAGGCTCTACTTTTATGCTCAGCTCAACTACCACAGAATCCGTCCGTACATTGGCCCCAGCCATGGTCTCTATTTCGCCCAATGCTGATCCAAGTAGTCAACAGCAGCAGCAGCAGCAGCTACTTCATGGAAGTCTCATAGCGCAGCAGGCTGCGTTTGTTGCTGCGATGAACCCTACTACTACTCCTACTTCTACTACCGTCGGCCAGCTCAGCACAGTTGCACCTGCCCAGCAAATACAACAGATACCGGGTAAGCAACCTGTTTCTATTTTGCAGTTGTCAGCAACGCCTGCTTCACACACAAACCACAGCCGCTCTACATCTGTTGTCGATGGCATGGTTGCAATGTTCCCAAACGACGCTTCTAACACTGCTACTCCCAGAAGTGGCGTGATGGTTGTGCCATCAATGGCCAGTAGCTCCACTCAGTCGATGGCCGCTCAACTCCAAAACCAGCTGCAGCAGCATCAGCTCGAGCAGCAGCTTGTCAATGGCCCAACAGGTGCTAACAACACCAACGTTCTTGCAAGCGCAAATCCCAGCGGCATTCCGTCTCCATACGCCACTACCCCCTCTGGCCCGAACATTGCTGGGGCGGTGGTGTCTAGTCATCGTCGTCATCTTAGCAGCACAGTTCCTGGCGTATTACAACAACAGCTGCAGCAGCAGCAGTCATTGCAACAGAAACTGGTCGTTTCAGACACGCCCTCTTCGCTCTCTACAGCGCAACCGACGCTTGTTCCAGGCACGCCAACGTCTTTTGGGCAGCTCCAGTTTCCTGTACAGCAAGTAAATGCTGTTGGTACGCTCTCCTCACACCATCATCACCACTCGAATCTTGGACATAGTAGACATTTGTCCCTTGACAATGCTAATTTCCGATTTGTTTCTGGAGAAGCCGCCGCCGCGCTTCACACGTTGCCCATGCATGAGACAATCCACCCGAGTTTTACAGAGATGGGACACGGACTTCAGAGCGGAGCTACAAGTAGTGCACTTTTAGCGCTTCAGCAGCAGCAGCAACAACAACAGGCAGCTCAGCAGATCCAGCAGCAACAGCAGCAACAGCAGCAACTATTTCAGCAACAGCTTCAGGCCCAGGCCCATAACATTCTATCGCAACAGAAAACGGCTTCACTGACTGCTAGGACTGTTCCGATCACCCCACAGACCCCAATGAACACGGGTGTGACAGCAGGTACTTTTCAGGCATCTTCGCTTGCCGAATCTCTCATTCAGCAGCAGCAGCAGCAACATCACGGCCATCATCACCATCGAGGCAATTTTATGCACCATAGCTCATCGTCAGTCGACCTGGGATCTCTGTCATCGGCTTTCAATGTGGCACAGCTCAACCATACATTTTCTGGCCAAATATCTCCTGTTGGCGTTCAGTCGACAATAGGATCTTCTGCCACCGTCTCCCAGATGCAAAATCTACCACATCAATTTAACATTGGTGTACAACCTCAAAGTCTAGCTCAATCAGGACCCATGGTTACTGCTGGTGTCGGGACGATTATGATGGATGACTCTATTGATGACGAAGATGACGATGACGATGACAACTCCAGTGAAGATGCCGACAAAGAGACCAAGGGTATAAAGAAGGGATCTTCAAAGTCTGGCGCTATCAAATGCCTGGTCGGCAAAACGAGTCGCCGTGAGGCGCCGTATAAGCGATTCAGAAACTCGTTTATTTTCTTTGCCAACGAGCGTCGAAAGCAATGGAAACGGGAGCATCCGGAAGTAACCAAGATACAGAACCGCGGCTTTATTCAGGGAATGAGTAAGGTTTGGAACGGCATGTCGGCTGAAGAAAAAGAGCCATATATGAGGATGGCTGAAGAAGACAAGCTGCGTTACGAAGAGGATGTTAAGAAATATGGCCCACTGCCCACAGGCACGCCTTCTTCTTCAACGACCTCGTCTGGTCCAGGCACAGCGACAAGCACGACTCCAACCGGCTTACCGATGGCACAAGTAACGATCTCCACTATCGAGGGCTCTTTGAATGGCAATGACACAAGCAACTCCTCGCTGAAACCCTTGGCTCCTAATGTAGTCCCCATTGCCTCTGCTCCTACTGAGAATGTGAGCGTTCTTCATACAACCGCCCCAACAAGTAGCGAAGCTAGTACTGGTGTTGAGCAGACATCTGCAAACAACAACCATGTCAATGTGGGCGCTAATGCTGCTGTGGCAGCGGTGGCAGCAGCGGCAGCGGCAGCGGCAGCCATTGTACAGCCAACTCCAATTGCACCCGCGTTTATTAATTCCGCCCTTCCCTTGCCAGTTGATACATTTGGCGTTGATCCCGCGGTGCTGGGCCAGCAGTCGTACCAGATGATGTTGCAGCAGACGTTTGGCCAAGACTTCTCACCACAGGCCATAGAGTTTGATCCTTCATGCTTTGTTGGTCCAGAAGTCCAGTCTGCCGATGCCTCTACCCTATGCTTCAACCCGTTTTCCTTGGCGCCCATCACCGACAACATACAGCAGCAACAGCATAGCCAACAACTGCCTGCCGCTCCTCGCAGTCGTTCGGGAAGCATGGCTGTTGCTGATGGGCTCAGTGTCCCCGAGGCGCCAAGTAGCAACAGCAACTCAAGCAACACCAACGACGGAGATGCGGATGCGTCTGGTAGCAGTGGTAAGACAGGTTCGGCAAATGGACCACCGATTACGACGCTGGTTGGAACTAAACGCAAGAGTAGCAGCGATGGTCAGCCCATGACCAGCCTGCCTGTATCGATCAAGCGCTTTCGTAACTCCTTTATCTACTTTGTTAACGCGCGGCGCCAGGAGCTCCAGTTCGACAAGAATGGCACGCCGACAAACGTGGAGGTAAACAATAGAGAGTTTTTGAAGGAGATGTCTGCCAAGTGGCGATCGATGCCTGAGGATGAGAAGGCCCCGTATCTGAGGATGGCTGATGCAGACAAGGAGCGGTTTACACGCGAGATGCGCGAGTACGAGATTGAGCATCCAGAGGAGTTTAGCAAACAATCACGCCATCGTCGGCGACGCAGCAGCGTTACTAGCAACGGGATAAGCGCTGGAGCTGCTGGCCTCGATGGTGCCAGCACAGAGTCTAGCAAGCTGCAGAACGCAACCAATGCTACACCAATGCCCATGTTGCTACCTGCAGGCGTCGGTGGTCTTAATATTGCGCTGAATGGCGTAGTCAAAAGTGGCAGCACTAGCCCCAGCGGCCTGCTGCCTTTTTCTCAGAACTTTGCTGGTACTGTTAATAGTGCATCAGGTCTAACAGCCATGTCTAACGAGCTGATAGCGATGCAAGATCTGAATACAGCTGCCTTTTCGAGTGCCTACACGCCTGTCTCGACAGCTAGAAGCACGCCACTAGCAACGCCCCTGCTCACTCCCAACGTGTCGACTTCTGAAAAGACAGACGTATTGCAGCTTTCCACCGGGCATTTCCCAAGCCTTCCATCGGTTCCTGAGGAGGTTTATGTTTGCGCGGATGTAGAAAATACCCCTGTTGTCGCCAGCAGCATTAGCGTGGCTGGTTCCACTGCTGGCTTTCTGGCAACAACAGCAAAAGTAGCGACCTTGCCAACTGTGTTGGAGGGCGCTGACGAGGATGTTAATATGAACTAGAGTTATTTTGACCCTGCTATTAAATAACCAAATCAGTTTTTCTTTCCACGTTTTAAGAATGAATTTTTCTTGTTGATACACGTACTAGCCTGTGCGAGAGAAGTTGGATTTAGAAAAGATGAAAAGTACAGCTATATGTGACATAGCACGTAAAAGCAAAAGCAACCGCTGTTTTGTTGGGATTTCAGTGCTTGGATACAAATATCAAACACGCCAGAAACATCTCATCTTCCTTGCAAGTCATGTTTCAATTGACGTAAATAAAACAATATTTGCTGTATGGCCGATTGCAACATTTAACTACAAATACACATGTTATCTCTCAAAATAGCAGGATAGACATTGCCAATGTTTATATTTTGTTTGTCAAAAGGAAAGAAACACCTGGTTATTGACACCATACGAAGGCATAAATCATAAATAATCAAGCGATATTGATTTCAGGCCAGTGATTTGTGAATCTGCCTTTGTGCCTTTTTTTGCTCTTGCAAATGTTTCAAAGCTCCGCAGGGTAAGGGGAAACTGAACGCATAGTCTTTTTTGTGGAGAGAGGCTTTGTCAATTTTGTCTTTGTGGTTTGCTTTTCTAGCAGAAATTCGCTTTGCGTTC